>RJWM01032966.1:0-20979 GCA_004363535.1 Dasyprocta punctata | reverse complement strand
AAAGCAAGTGGCCACAATAAATGAGAAAGCAAAACAGCACGATCAAGTCGTATGCCTAGAAGGAAAATAAGGAGCACAAGGCAGGGCGGCAGAGACGGCGTAACTGAGATCTGGACATGACTTTATTGGCCAGATCCCTGGGTCCCTACTTGGTCCCCAGCCCCAGGACAGTTGGGTGACACTTGGGTTCCAGCCTTGGCCAGGGGACTGGGGGACGTGCGTCAGCAGAGCAGCCTCAAACACAAGCACAAATGGGGCTGGAACTAGCTCCAGACTACAATGACCCACTGGAATCTGGGTTGTTTCTGTGCGATTCTCAAGGCCCACAAGTCCTGGGGACACTGCAGGGCACGAGGCTGACTGTAGCAGTGGGACTCGTATCAGAGAATTTCCTTCACCTCTGAACTCACTGGTACTGTTCATGCAGGTTCTGCGGAGCAGGGATGACTTGCATGTGACTGTTCCCCAGATTATGGGGTTGGCCAGAAGAGGAGTTTGGAAGGAAAATCAGGAATTCAGACCTTACCACGTCCTAGTTTATGTTTTTGAATTAGGGAGAATTTCAAACACACTCAGCAGTCTACAGAGTAGTGCACCAAGCCTTCACACTCCACCTAGCGGAGCACAGCAGCAGGTCTGGGCTCCACTGCCTACCACATCTCCACTGTGCTACTTTGAAGTAAATAGTTACTGGGTCGCTTCCTCTGTAAATATTTCTGGATGCATCTCCCTAAGGTAAGTGCTCTTTAAAACTTAATCACAAAACTTATCACAACTAAAACATTATCAATAAAGCCACGTATGGAGGTGCATACCTGTAATACTCTGGGGGATGAGGTAGAAGGATCACTCAGTCTGGGTAATTTAGTAACAAAGTGAGATCCTGTCTCAAAATAAAAATTAAAATTAAAAAAAAAAAACAGAGCCAAGTGTGATAGCGCACACCTGTAATTCCAGCACTTGAGAGGCTGAGGCAGGAGGATCACCATGAGTTTGAGACCAGCCTGGGCTACAAATTGAGTTCAAGGCCAGCATGAACTACACTTGTCGCAAAATTTTTTAAGGTCTGAGGATATATCTCAGTGTGAAGAATCCCCAATCCCACATGCAACCAAAACAAATCAATAATTTCTTAATGTCATTAAATTTCTAATAAATATTTTTTCTGAACAAAGTATAAGGTATCCACAAAAACCTGAAACCAGGAGAATACATAACAAATAGTTTCCTGAAACAAGACAATGTGACAAAATTCAGAATTATATTAGCTTGTTTCAGTATTTGGGCTACCCTGTACAGTGTATTTGATCAATAGTACTAAGGATCACAGTGCTATAGAGGAACCATCTGACTCAAGGAAGGTATAAAGGAATTGGAACTCCCTCATGCCTGAGCTGGTATCTCAAAGATGTATCCGTGAAGGAAAAAGGAAGAAGGACTATGTTCTTGGGAAAAGGGTCTGTAGCAGGGAGAGAGAGTAAAAGAATCAACAAGGGCAAATAGCTTAGAGACTGAGCAAAGTAGACAGGAAGAACCAAGATTCTGGTGTGTGTGTGTGTGTGTGTGTGTGTGTGTGTGTGTGTGTTTTCATTATTTTTATAAAGCAAGTATCAAATCCAAATTGTTTGATAGCTTTATAAATTTAACATTATATCATATTCAGCTTTCTTTGTCATTACGAATTCCTGTAGGAATTAGTTTCAATGATAACATGTGACAGTTATGTAGTCAAGTGTAACTCATTCATGCAATCTCCTATTTAACTTTGAAACAGCTTCAGTTTTTGTCACCACAATAGAGGACACTGAAGAGAAAAACCTTATAATTCAGTCTTTGAGCTCTTCCACCATTATTTACTTTGGATATATTACAGCACAATTACTGAGAAAATGAGTGCGGACATTTTTAAAGCACTTTTTTTTTTTTTCTTTCATGAATTGATACATCATCCTCAAAAAAGCTTCTGCTGCTCTGGAGTCACACAAACAGCCTGGTTTTGCTTTCAAAATTACAACCTGCAGAAATCATCTTATTCCACTAGTTTCTACTACAACACTTTGTACTAGAGGCCAGGCAAAGTGCAGGGAGGGAAGCCATCTCCAAGTGCACAGGGATATTTCATTGAGACAAAACAGCAAAAGTCATATATCAGGCAATAGTTTCCAGTAAGTACCATCACCGCGTCCACAGTATAGATCTCTCTGGCAGCACACATTTAGGGGCCATATAACTCAGGAGTCATTGTCGAAACAGATCAATGGGTCCTGCACATGATAAGAAGCTTTCACCCGCAATTGAGAGCTGGGAGTCTGTGCTCCCAGGCTAAGAAGCCTGAGCTGTGAGCGGCAAATCACCATTCAGCCTCAGAGGGAGGCAGCACTTTCCTCCTCAGGCAGCGGAAAGGGAAGCAGTGTGGCTTTGTGGTTTGATCAGAGGACTGGGCCATTAGAACTGCAAGTCTTCTTTCGGGCTCTGCCAATGACTTGGCCAATGGCCCCGATACTGTCTGTCTCCTTCTCCTTAGCAGGAAAGCGCAGACAACAGTATTAAGCTTCTTGCACACGAAGTGTACGTCCAGTGCTTCGAGACCTTTAATGCATCTGGGCATCCATAGAGGACACATTGCTGCCTGGGGAAATTAATTTTAAAAAAAAATTCTTCTATTGTATAACTTATTTCAGAAAAATCTAGATAATCGTCATCAAATGAAAAATAAAAAGGTTGGTAAAGTTTTTCTCATTTCCAAAATGAGCAATTAAGCAAAAATAATACTAAGTATGAAAACAATGTAGAAGAAATATTTTTATAATTGTAGAAAAATAGCTTATTGTTGAATAAAAGGATAATGGAACTATATGATCACTGTGATTTCATTTTGTAATATTGCAAGCACATAATACATTATACATAGGGGAAAACTCTAGAAGTATACACAAAAGTTATCAAATAGTTGTTGATTTTCATTTTCTTTCTTTCTTTTGGGGGGCTGTCTCTATTTTCTGATTTTTCTACAATGAACATAAATTACTTGAGTGCTAAAAATTATTTTAAAGCAAGTGATGTATATTTTAGAGGGCAATGATCTTTGTGAACCTAAATACAGAATAAATCAAGAAGCTATTGTTACCCTGAAATTCTAATATTTGTTTACATTGGAAAGAAGTAAGTAAATCAAGGGGAGCAGGCATTTCCTAGCTTGAAGTAGACATATTTGGGGACCTGATTAGAAATTGTTACTGACTTTCATATAACCTCTCAGAAACTCAGGCTCTGACTGTTGCTTTGGATCAGATTGTCCTTGTCAGCAGATGTTACCAACTGAAGTTCACACACAGAGCTGACTGATGGTGAGAGGAACCATCTAAATGCCCAACACTTCGTCACCAACTCAATACCTAGCACCAGGAAGTGTTGTGCGAGACTAGGTGACTTTTCGGAACTTTTTAAAAAATTTATTTTAAAGAGAAAAAAACAGAAAAATCAAGAAGCAAACAAACAAAACAAATGACAAAAGCAAAATGATAACAACAACATCAAAAAAAAAAAAAAAAAAACAAGGGCAATATAGGATTTCAAAACAAGATGGTAGGAATTTAACAAGGGTTGCTATATTGCATATTGCTATCCTCAAAGTAATTGCTAGGGCTACCAGACACAGGCATGCAAGATTGATCAAACAATAAAATTTCCCTTTGAGATTCGCGGACTGCAGAGGGAGAGAAGCAGGCCTCAACAGGAGGTGATCCCTGCCTGGAAACCAGCACCATGCACGGCTACCACCAGAGTGGGGACAGCCACACCCAAGCCTCTCTCCGTGAGTCAGTGCTATTCGTGAACTGCAGAGGGAGAGAACCAGGCCTCACCAGGAAGTGATCCAAGCCAGGAAACCATACCATTTTCATTATTTTGTTGGGTTGGGTTTTATTCTCTTTGGTCTTATTTGATTATGTTAAATCTGATAGCATGAGCAGCTAGTTCAAAGATAGCAAGACATATTATGGTAGCCATTTTGGATTTACTATTGGCTTATTTCAAAGTCCTTTATTGCATTCACTGTTTTGTTTTTATTGCTTCTGTTCTATTTCGTTCTGTTTGATTTTTACTCTATCTGAAGGTATCTGCAGCTATTTTGAAGACAACAAAAGGCATTATGGTAACTATTGTTGGTTTTGTAAGGTTTTTAAGTACTGTATTGCTTATATTGGCTTATTTTGATTGGTTTTATTGTTTTATTTTCCTTGGTTTGATTCTCTTTAAAATTAAAAAAAATGGTAATAAAAAAATTTTCCTTTGAGCAGTTTCTTTCCCTTTTACTCTATTGGAGCTTTTGGATCTTATTTGCTCTTTCAGTTTTTTACGCTAGCAGAACAATATGGTGTTTACATGTGCAAGTCTGATTTATTTCACTTATGAGTGAGGTTTCTAGTTGCATCCATTTACCTATAAAAGCCTCATTTATTATTCTTTATGGCTGAGTAGTATTCTGTTATATAAAAATACCACATCTTTTTTATCCATTCCTCAGTTGATGGGCATTTGAGTTGTTTCCAAGATTTAGCTATTACAAATTGTGTTGCTATAAACATGGGTGCACATATATCACTGTGGTATGATGTTTCCAATTCTTCTGGGAAAATACACAGAAGGGGAATAGCTGAGTCAAATGGAACCTCTAATCCTAGTTTTTTGAGGAATCTCCATACTGATTTCCACAGTGGCTGTCCCAGTCTACATCCCACCAATAATAGAGAAGAGTTCTTTTTTTCCCCCACAGTGCCACCAGCGTTAGTTACTGATTAATTTCTTGATGTTAGCCATTCTTTCTGAAGTGTGATGACATCTCAGTGTAGTTTTAATCTGCATTCCTCAAATGACCAATGATGTTTAACATTTTTTCATGTATCTATTTGCCATTTGTATTTCTTCATGTGAGAATTGTGTATTCATCTCAGATGCCCATTTTTGGGTCTTCAAATATGGGGGTTCTAATTTTTTTCAGTTCTTTATATGTTCTAGATAAAAGTCCTTTGTCTGAGAGACAGTTGGCAAAAATCTTTTCCCAATCTGTGGACTTTCTTTTCACTCTATTGGTGATGTCTGTCGATGTGCAAAAACTTTTTAATAAGATGAGATCCCAATTGGGCCGGGGATTTGGCTCAGTGGTGTAAGTGCCTGCCTGCCAGGTGCAAGGTTGTGAGTTTGATCCCTGGTACCAAAAACAAAAAACAAAACAAAACAAAACAAAAGAGATGAGATCTCAATTGTTGATTCTTTGAAGTATTTCCCACGTAGTCTGGTTTTTATTCATGAACTCTTGGCCTACCCCTATGTCCTCGAGATTTCTACCTACTTTGTCTTCTAGTAGGTTTAGCTTTTCTGTCTTAATATTTAGATCTTTGATCCATTTTGGCTTTAGTTTAGTGCATGGTGTTAGGCATGGGTCTAGTTTAAGTCTTTGGCATGTAGAAAGCCAGTTGTTCCAACACCACTTAATAAAGAGGCTGTCTTTCTTCTAATGAACGTGTTTGGCCCCTTGGTCAAAGATAAGGTGGTTGAGTGTGTTTATAGTTGTCAGCACATTTTTTAAATTAAGGCAAGCCCTTACCATGACCATCTACTAGAAGAAAAATATTTTGAAGTATAACTAATGTAAAATAAACTAGAATGCAGGAAAACACACCCAAAATCAAAGAACCGATCACGAGACAGTAGCAAAAATTAGTGAACTCCAAGTAAAGTGTTCTAAAAAGGAAGAGGAAGATAAAAGGAACTACTCAAACTGAAAATCAAGAGATGGTCTTTAAGATGCAGTTATGAAGCTGATAACTTCAGGAGTTTCTAAACAATGCCACCACTCAGAAAAGAAGATAACATTATTTCTTAGCTCTTTCCTTCTTCATCCCAACTCCCAGAAGACGGTGTAGCTGATTCTGCCTTCAAATGACTGCTTTCCTCAGTTAAGGTCAGATGTCCACCTATGGTCCAATTACCTGATGCATCAGATAGACATATAATCCTGGAAAAGGTGCAGGGGCCCAGCCTTGAGAGAGAAGACAGTTACAAGAAATGGAGGAAAAATAACAAATTCCATTCAACCCACATATTCTCCTCCTTGGTATCTTTCCCAAAGAGTTAAAGACATATTATGATACATTCATATTCATGTTTATAGCAGCATAACTCATAACAGTGACCTATTTTTTTTTTAATTTTTAATTTTAATTTTGAAGAGAATGAAACCAAATAAAGTAAAATAGAATAGAGTCAATCAAAATAAAACAATGAACATGGTACATGACTTTTAAAAAAAGATAAAAGGAAATCAATAATGGCTGCCATAATACCTCTTGTTATCTTCAAAATAACTGCCCATACCATCAGGCATAATAAAATCAAACAAAATAGTACAGAATAAAACCAATAAAAACAAAACAATGGAAGCAATATGGGACCTCAAAACAATCGTGAAACAACAGTGGTTGCCTTAATGTCTCTTGTTATCTTCTAAGTAGTTACCTATATCATCAGATATAACACAATCAAGCAAATCAAAATAGAATAAAATCACTCAAAACGAAACAATGAAAGCAATACATGGCTTCAAAACAAGGTGATAGGATATCAATAATGGCTACCATAATGTATTTTGTTATCTTTGAAATAGCTATCCATGTCATCAAATATAATAAAATTAGAAAAACTGAAACAGAATAAAACTAAACTAAACAGAACAATGAAAACAATGCAGGATTCAAATCACGATAATAGGTTAACAATGCCACTGCTTTCCCTTTTTAGACACTTCCTCCCCTTTCACTTTTACAATATGTATTGTATATTTTGAATCCTACTAACTCCTTTAGTTTTTTGTACTAGGGAGACAACATGATGCTCACCCATGTGACTCTGGATCATTTCATCTATGAACATGATCTGAAATTGTATCCATTTACCTACAAGAGCTTTGAGGTTATCTTTCTTTGTAGCTGAGTAGGTTTCCTTCGTATAAAAAAGCCATATCTTTCTTGTCCACTATGCAGCTAGTGGGCAAGCTACCCCACTTCTTTCTGGTTCCCTGTCACATAGAGCATTGTTCTCTCTCCTTTGACTTTCAGTCTATGAACCCCCTTTTGAGTTTAATATGTTTCTTTGTTTCTTGTATAAGGCATATTGATGGATCCTGTCTCTTGATCCACTCTGCCTGTGTTTCTTTTTATTGGTGAATTGAGGCCATCTACATTAATGGTTAAGGCCAACATGTACTGCCTCGTCTCTGACATGCTATTTTCCTGCTGTTGGCTGCCTACTTTTCTTCTCCATTCAATTGTCTGCCCCACTCGGTGATACCCCTCTGCCACTGTTTCTGGAGATGTGGTCTTTTTTATCTCTCTCTAAAATGTCCTTCAGTATTCTTTGTAGGTTTGGTTTGGTGGTCATGAATTCCTTCAGTTGTTCTTTGTCATGGAAGTATCTTGTTTCTCCATTAATTTTGAAAGATAGTTTTGCAGGGTACATCAATCTAGGTTGGAAGTTGTTTTCTTTCAGGACTTGAAATACTTTGCCCCAAGCTCTTCTTGACTTGATGGTTTATGTTGAGAAGTCTGTTGTGATTCTAATGAGTTTTCCTTTATAGGTGATCTATTTCTTTTCTCTAAGAGCTTTTGGTATTCTGTTCTTGTGTCAACTTTCTGAGATCTTGATTATCATTGTCTGGATGTAGATTTGTTTGGGTTATGGTTAACTGGAGTTCCATATGCTTCACTTATCTGAATGTTACTTCCTTTCCCCATGCTTGGGAAGTTTTCTAATATTATTTCTGTAAATAGGCTTTTAATGTCATTTGTATTGACCTCTGCTTTTTCACTCACATCTTTTATTCTTAAGTTATGTTTCTTTGGGTTGTCTTGCAGCTGTTGAATGGTTACTTCCAAGTTCCTTGTTATTTTTAAGAGATCTTTCCTTTCATGATCATAAGTTGCAAGCCTGTCTTTAAGTTTTGAAAGTCTATCTTCAGTTTCTTTCAAGTGTTTTTGCCAGCTTTTCAATTGAGTTTTTAATTTCCTCGATATCTCTTTGAATCTGTTTCATGTGTTGTAAATCTTTTTTGTATTGTTCACTCAAGTTTCCCTCATTTTCCTATGCTCCTCCATTTTTTTAATCTATGTCCCCATTAGAGATGCCTAGCAATTTTTTTATTATGTTTTTCATTTCTTCTACCTGAGTTAATATTTCTGTTCTAATTTCTTTTATAGCCTCATGAAGTTGTTTCTTTACTTCAGTTGCCATCACTTCAGAAACTTCATGTGTGTGACTCCTGATCCCATCTGTGTTTGCATTTCCTAGACTTGCTCTGCTTGGATTGGAGGCCAGAGACTGCCTTTTGCTTCTTCATCTTGACATATTCCTGGGTTCTTCTGGACAAATAGGTACTGGAGTCCCAGGCACTTCCCACACTAGCTACAATGCCTCTGAAGCAAGACTATTTGGTTCTTCTAGCCAGTGCTGACTATGGTTATCTGATGGTGACCATTGGGTGCGCTGGTGCAGGGCTATCTTCTGCTTTTCCCAGCCTGTGCTGGCTCCCCAATGGCTGGTGGAGTGCACATGGGGGCGGGGTTGGCCACCACCTGCAGACCTGGGCTGGTCACCAGCAGGGATCCTCCACTACCGCCTCTGGAGCATAAGCCGGGCGCTGACTCCAGACTGAGCTGGCGCCTAGAATGCGTGCAAGGGTAGGGCTCAATCCAAGCAATTTCCATGGGCCAGTGCCCAGTTAGGAAATGCTGGAGGAAGCCAGGAGCAGTTCTGGTTCTGGGCTTATCCAACCCAACTCCAAAATGGTTCCCAGCCAACTGCTGTCTCCCACTGAGTCCTCTGCACTCACCGCCAATCAGTTCTTCTTCCAGGTCTGCTGCTCTTCACTGCCACTCTCCTCCAATACTGCCTCTCTCTGCAGAGGCCTCCAGGGTCGCCACCACCTCATCAAGCTGGTTGTGTATCCCCAGGTTCCAACAGCTCGTCTTGCACAGTGGGTCCAGCTCCAGGTTACCACCTTCTTCTTCATTTAAGTTTTTCTTTTTACTCGTTCTGTGGGCTTCAATTCTTGCTTTAGAGTCTTCCTGAGTCCAGAGGACCCACTTCCTTCCTTCTTGTCTTCCCCACGATGCTATATTCCAGCATCTGGACTGTATCTCTCAGAGAGGCTGTTTACTCTGCTGCTTACTATTCTGCTATTTTCCTGGAAGTCTTCTGGCCTATATGTTTATCAACAGATGAATGAATAAGAAAATGTAGTATTTATACACAATGGAGTACTATTGTACTGTAAAGAAGGATACATCTGAGTCATTTGTAGGAAAATGAATGCACCTCGAGACCATGATGCTAGGTAAAACAAGATACACAAGCTTAAGTAGCACATGGATTCTCTTATAGGAAAACCCTAAAGTATAAGTAAGTTAAAGATCAAAATCAAATGATAGGCAATAGGAAACAGGAAGATAGATCTTTTGCAAATGAGAAGTGGACCAACCGGAAAGAAGAAGGGGAGAGGGCAGGGAGGGGAAGGAAGGTAAAAAGAATTCAGATGTGTTATGTATGTGCAAACCCCCCACAATGAATGTAATTATTATGTATGCAAATGCATACTAATAAAAATTAAAGTTAAAAAAAGAAGTGGAGTAAAGAGGTGTAACACTGCAGCAAGGTTGTTTTAGAGCAAAAGAAGGGATTAGAGAAGAGGCCCCAGTTTCAGAGTAAGACTTCAGCTACTGAACCACATCATCACTTTTAATGCAAGCTTTCTGATAGAGTGGGTCACACTAGTCCTTTCCAAAGCAAGAAGGCAGTACAATAGAGTTTAAGTACATTTTAAGAATTACCTTGTTAGAGGACAGCTTAGGCTACAACGTGAGTGCAAGGTTGCCTGAGTTACATAGTGCGACCCTGTCTCAAAAAGCTAAGGCTGGGAGTTTGGCTCAGTGGCTTAAGTGCCTGCCTGGCAGGTGAGAGGTTGTGAGTTTGATCCCTGGTACCACAAAAGAAAAAAAAAATTACCTCATTAATAAACACAGAACACTATTTACACGCAGTGTGAGTTTTAGTGAGGGTGGGTGTTCTGGGTGGTGATAGGTGGTAATAGCACAGTTTTTTTAGAGTTTAGTCCTGTATTACACTGTACCTCTGGTTTCACAAAAGTTCTGCGATGCCACCTTCTATTTTTATCACAAGGAGTAAATGAAATCACTGACACAAAGGACTCATTGCAGTGCGTGGCATTTTATCTACCTGAAGTAGAAAAGTTGTTCCATGATTTTAGCAGGAAAAATGTATGAACCAAACCGTTTCTCTCCGCCTGATTTCAGTTTTTAGTCTTATTAGAAACTTACAATTTTCTACCAACTTTTGCAAAGGAAATCAATGTGACCTCAGGAGTAATTCTTAGGTTAAAGAGGAGTGAATAAAACAGAAATCCCTATTTCATCACACAAACATTGAAAATTGATTTTTTAAAAAATGACGAGTGGAAAGGAAGGACGTTTCTCATTAAACTCCAGCTCACACAGTGAATACAAACACTGCCTCCCCCACCATTCACCCCTTACCTACGCCGCCCTCTCTCCTGCCTGCCTTCATCCTTCCTGTTAGCATCTCCCTGGCACTGTCCTAGCTCTTGTGATGTATCCTCCTAGGACTATCTTCAATAGATGGAAAAAATACACTCTTTATTGATTTCATTTCATATACATTTATGCTGTTGGTTGGCTGCTTTTATGTTACATCCAACCTTCAGAATTCAGGTTGAATATGTCATGTCATGATGTGCAGGAAGCACCGTGGTGTCAAAAAGAGACTGGGGCCTGCAGAGAGAGCGCCCCTGGACTTTAATGGGAGCTGAGTACATTCAAAGGAAGAATTTTGCTTTCAGTGTATTTAACACGGCTTGCCTGGAGTTCTGTCTCCACAGGGGCTAACATCTGTGTAAAGATAGCATGGAGGGGAGCTTCTGACCTAGGCCCTGCTGAGAACAAAGCCAGGTCACCTGAGAAAAAAAAGGACTCCCATCCTTCAAAGGCTTGCTTAACATTCCCCTGCATGTCTTGACACTTTTACTACCTTTGCATGCATCACTAATCAGTTCACGCATAGCATCATTGTGCAAGTTTATAAACTTGATATAAATGGCATCATATTGTATGCATCCTATTGCCACTTGCTCTTTTTGATTAGCATTGTGTTTTTGAGATTTATCCACAAGGCTCTAGTTCATTCATTTTCATAGATGTGTGGCATTTTATTGTTCATAATGTTTTATTTCTCAAGATGGATAATGTGTACTTTTCTTCCCGAAACTTTATGAGAAGTCTAAAATATTTCACGACTTAACAAAGTGAGTGCTGTCCTTTGGATCTTCCTGGATAATATAAAGTCTCCTCTAACAACACTTGGACCATCTTGGCAGGTAGCAGAGCACGGCCCCCCTCCGCTCCATCTTTCTGGCTCTCTAGCCTTGAGCCCAGAAAGCAATAGTTCTTTTTAATAATCCTGTACCTTGTTGTACCAATTATTTATGCTGTGCCAGGGACTGTGCCATATGCTTTGAGAGGATGATCTCATTTAATCCTCGTAACAATCCTATGGGAAGGAAGAAGTTGTTTTTATCCTGCATTTATAACTTAGCAAATTGCAGCTCCGAAATGTTGCAACATAGCCAATATTTCACAACTCGAAAGTGCAGAGTGAGGATCTGAAAGTGAGTCTCCAGGCAGGATTTGGGAGAGGGAGCGAGATCCTCACACTGGTTTGCACAGTCTCCATTAGTCTTGCCCAGACACCAATGGTAGAAGGGAAGGCGAAAGTAACAGTAGGATCATATTTTTCATCCAACCCTTTCTTCATCAGAATCTTAGTAAAGAAAACACAGTTTAAGATGGTTTGTCTGCCTACCAAAATAGTTGAAAGGATCACACAAGCTCCACATCTGCTTCCATCTAACCACAGGCAGCACTGCCCCTCTCTGTCCTGTGCAGAGCTTGCCAGGGCTCTGGATCTAGACACTGGCCCAAGTTCTTTGGAGCAGGGCCTTTAGACTTTTTCAGACTTTTCTCCAAATATGGTCCTACTTAAAATGCTTATTCTTCTTTATTTCCCTCGTGTGCCTTCTTCCTTTGACTAGACCTTCTACAGTTAGTGTCTTTGGAATCATTCACATCTTCATTTTGCTCAGCTGTCGTGACAGCTTGAAGGTCTCCAGGGTACCCGAGGGGATACCAGCACCCAAGAGAGACTTCCAACACCTGTTCAGAGATAAAGCACATCTTTTCAGAGGTCCCAGTCACTTGTGTATTTTAAAGGGTCCTTCTATATCATGGCCTTTAGACCTTCCTTTAGGTCTTTCTCCAAATGCCATTATACTTAAAATCATTGTTGTGCTTCTTCTTTTCCCTCCCGACTATATTTCCTTCTCTTCTTTTTCTTTAAATGCTAAAAGCATTTACATTATTTAATGTGATGTTTTGCCAATTTCATACTTCCATTTTGATATGACAGGCCCCTTTAGAATGCAGAAGTGGCCTGGACCTCTGCAAAGACATACTCTATCTTTGAAAGGGCAAGGAAAGTCCTAGAGTATTAGAAGTCTTTCTCTGGGTGTCCTAAAGACCTTCAAGCTATTGTGACAGGTAAACAAAAGGAAGACTCTTGGATGACTCCAAAGTCACTACCTGTAGAAGGTCTGAGCAAAGGTAACACGAACAATATCAGTATTTTTGTTTCCTTGTCTGTTTCACCACATGGCCAATCCAAATCGGCACTCAGTGTTCATGAGTAATTATTTGAATTGTACTTGCAGGGCCAGGTCACAGGCGACACCCCTGCCTCAAAGTCAAGGCCAACAATCCTACAGCTATTAACCCTATTCAACTGCACTACCAAAACCAAACAAGTGGGTGAAAAAAGAAATAAACTTCATGCCTCTGAAAACTCAGTATTTTATTCATCAATCAGACAAGATTGCTTCCCAGGCAGGGATCTGATCTGCTGTTTTAATAATTTCCAGTGTTCTGAGGAAGACTGCTGCTCCTTTTAAAAGATTGCTGTAACTTCAGGCACTTGCGACAAAACCTGGGTGAATTATTAGACAATTTCATGCTGGTTTGCAGAGTGATTAAAACAAGTGGCCTTGAATGATAGCATACGTTATAAAGAGATGGAGCCTTTCAGTTATAAAAGATGTATCAATCAGGAGAAAGCAAATACAAATTAAAGTTTGATGAGCAATTGGATATTAATTGGTACTAACTCTGTTTTTTTATGTCACTTTGATGTGGAGTGGATCATAAACATGGTAAGCGATACTAATAATGTATATTCACTTCAATACAACTTTATGACTCCATTTATTAAAGGAACCAATATTGAGATTGAGTTGTGAGTGCCCTGGTATGCTCTTTCCTATTGTATACCTTCACCTACCTCTTGCCATGCAGGCCTTGGCCTCAGCCTGTGGGGCACATTGCAGTTAGTTAGACATGAAAGCGTTGTGGCCTAGTGTTTTCTTTATGCATTGATTCAAATTAGAGTGGGAAAAAATTAACAGCAAACGGGATTTTATGCTTTTTTCAGAGTTTTTTTTTTCCACAAGTTGTCTGCTTTTCTGAGTTTATACAGAAATCTCTAGAGAAGGAATGTCAACTTGACATTGTTGACGCTAAACGAACATTGTAATCCTTATAAATGGCCAATGTGTTTTATATCAAATATAGCTCAACACATTTATTTCAGATATAAGGGATTTTTTTCCAATTGGAAAAATGAAAAGATGACATATGATCACTAGTAAAAGAAGAAAATTATCTTTTTAAAAATTAAAATGAGAACTTAATGGGTTATCAGTTTCATAATATCATTTTCTCCTTTATTAATCTATTTGCTCAATTTTTAAACTTTCCTGTTGCTTGAATTCACAGTCTAGTTGTGTTATTTCTTCTCTATGTGGTCCTGGGCAAGTCATTTACTCTCTAGGCTTAGTTTTCTTGCCTGAAAAATTAGTATAATAATATATACCTTAAGGATTATTGTGGGTGTGCTTTGAGACAATAATCTTAAGTGAAATAAATCAGACACAGAAGCTTAAATATCACATGGTTTCTCTTATATGAGAAACCCAAAGTATAAATAATTTAAAGGGCAAAATAAAAGATACATAACAGAAAACGAGGAGATAGATCTTTTGTAAATGGGAAGAAGACCAAGAGACAGAGGGAAAAGGGGAATAAAAAGATTTAAGCTATGTACATGTACCAGCTTCCATGATGAATGTAATCATTATGTACTGCAAACGTACTAATAAAATTTTAAATTAAAAAAAGATTTTAAAATGAAATGACACATTAAAAATGCTTTAAAATTATTATTTAACACTATGCTTGACATGGTCTGGATAGCTATTTTGATTATGACAATATTGTTTGTAATATATGGAGTGTGTTTAGCTGAATTGTTATCCTATAATTTATTTAATTAATCTTTTCTTGCTTTTTTTGTCGACACAAGCATTTTTCCTTAATATCCGGCATTATTACCTTGGGGTCAAACTTCAGGAAGCAGCATGGCTAAGGAAACTTCCAAGAATTACAGCTCCTCTCTCCTGCAGTAGTTGCCACTACTGAGAATTTTAGTCCACCCATATGGGACTTACACAGTAGTACTACATTTGAGGAAACTACTTTTGTTTTAAAAAACCCATTCTACTAGTTTTTTGTTTTGTGGTTTAGCTAACTATAATTTTCCTTTGGTGGGTAAAGTTCAGCCCAGTTTAGGCTAAATAATTTCTCATGTCCTTGGAAGACTAACAGGATATACTGCTGTGTGAGGGTGAGCTTTGCCTGTCCTGGGTGTCAGAACCAGACAAACGTTGGTGTGCACTCCTTTTCATAGAAGAAAATCTAACTATTAATTAGGCTAAGGCCCTCAGGGAAGTATTTCACTAGGCTATTTGCCTCAGAAACTGTACTTTTATTGCCTTTCCATTAATTGGAACAGCTTATTTATAAGAGACGTTTTACTACACAGAGGACTGGGAACTAAAACATGAAACTGGGATAAGGTTTCCACTGTGTGGGTATCAACTCAGAGGAGACCCCCAGCAGGCAGTGAAGAGGGGCTGCCTTATCAAGCAAAGGGAGGTCAAGTGCAGGACTACGAGGGATCATTGGGTTTGGGATAACAGACAGACTTGTGTGGAAAATTAAAGAAACAGATTGCCAAACAGTCACCTTGTGATGCAATGCCCTTAGCAAACAAAGACATGTGGTGCATCTCATTCAAATAGATTTCCTTTTATTGTCCCTGATAGATTCAGATGCCATCGTTTTCCCTCAAAAGTGAATGGCCTATTTTCAAAATAGGCGGAGAGTCCTTATTCCTTACATCTGCTCTTAATTCAAGAAATATATCTAACTGTAGTCTAACAAGAGTCAGTTTCAGAAGAAATTAATGAGAAACATCCATTAATTATTTATGCTCTGAAGCAGTAGGTCTGCTAATGTTTCTGCTAATCACCAAAGCTAAACAGATGTATCTTTATAAAGACACTCTTGAAGAATAGAACGAGTATAAAAGAAGCGCAAATAGAAAAATGTATATGGATAGTGATGGTAGAAAATAACAGTGAATGCATCACTGTCCTAAAACAATATTTGTTTTAACCACAAGACACAGTAAAGCAAGGCACAGTAAAATTGTCAGAGCAAGTTCTCTTCAGGTTTCCCAATACTGAAATATTATATTAAGCAATAATAGTAGGAGTTGAATTTATGGGGACTAAAATGCATGCTGGCAAATGAAAAGAATTAGGCTTCCTACTTTTTAAAACAGCATTTAGGAAGTGCCCAGTTTCCAGAAGCATTCTAAAAGCAGTCTCTTTCCTAATGTTAAATGCATGGTAATTCTATAAACTTTAAAATCATCACATACAAACCCAAAATTATCTACACCTTCAATTTTAGTCTTCATATACATTTTTCCAGAATAAAATGTTGGGATTTTTTGTTTGTTCATTTTTTGGTTTTTTGAGTCACACACATGTTAAAATGGCCTTCTCAGGCTGGCGGTATAGTTCAGTGGCAGGCGCCTGCCTAGCAAGCACAAGGTCCTGAGTTCGATTGCCGGTTCCAAAACAAAGCAAAACAAACAAACAAGAAAGACCCAGCCTTCTCCTTTCCTATAGTTTTGTGATATGCAGTATGGAGTAGTAAAAGGGGGACACTTCTGAAAGCTTGTAGACTGGCTCCACTCCTTACTGATTTTGTGATATGGGCAAGTTAACCTCTTAGCCCCTCAATTTTCTTCTTGGCAAAATGGGATAATAAGAGCACTCACCTCAAAATGTTATACAATGAGTTCTTAGGACAGCTCAAAATATGTGCTCTGTTTTTGTGAGTGGCTATTATTAAGATAGTCCAATTGTCAATTTATGAGAAGGACAATACTGGATATTTTTACATAGAATTCACATTTTGTATAGCTATAAGTTTGCTGATGGAATGACAGTTACAGTCTCCCCCTTACCTCCTAGTCACAATGTTTTCCACAGCCCTTCATGCTCTAAGGAAAACCTTCATGTGGTGGTGAGAATGAGGCCATAAGTGACATAGTCTGCTCTTTTCCCCTCTTCTCTGATCCCAACCCATGCCTGAGACTGGTGCTTAGATCCCTTCATTGTAGAGCTCAGATACTATAACCAAAATGTGACAGTGAGTACATCTTTACCCCATTTTTAGACGATCACCTATGTCCTGCCTACTAAATTATGTTGTGAATATATCGAGTGATCTAAGGAAGCACTTCCCATGCTATGTGTCAGAGTCACTTTGGGAAAATTCTAAAAACAATTTTAAAATACAGAGGAGAGAAGGGAAGGATAGGGGATGTATATATGCACTCAAGCCCCTGTCTTCTACTACTGAAGCAGAACCTTCAGAGCTGGCCTCAGTAACCAATATTTTTTAGTGTGCAGTCAGGTTTCAGAGCTGCTTTTCAAAGGTAGTGATTCTCAACATCCTGTGACATTTGATCTAAAGAGTGTCAGTGTTTATAAAAGATCTGCTGTCTTAAGTGTGAGTGGATTTGAGGTTGTCCCCTGCAATGTAGTCACTCTCTCTCTCTCTCTCTCTCTCTTGCATTCTCTAATGATACCCTCCATGGAGAGGAGAGGGAATTATATTGCTAGAGCATAAACCAGCATCCTGTGTAATCTCGGCAGGATTCTACAGTGAGTGCCTGCCACTGATGGGCCACTAATAAGGGTGCTGAAATATTGCTTTACTTACTTGAAAAAAATGAGAGTGGTATTTTCAATAGCTAGTCATGACACCGAACTGTTCACAGGCTTACACCCTCTCCACTGAGCAGAACAGGGTAGAACCTGCTCTGTGTGTGAATGACCATCAGCATGTTCTCCAATGGACAGGTATGACTATCTCACCTTTCAGGTAAGGCCCTTTCACTGGCACGAGTTCATTCTTACTCCACGTCAACCTCTTCCTCCTCTGTTTCTGCACACCTGGGATGACTTCAGGGAAGACTCACAAGACATCCTAGAGCAGTGATGGTGAACCTTCTGGAGTTTTCAATGATATAAACAGCCTGCTGGCAGGCATGCCACAGGTTTGCCACCATTGCCCTAGAGGAAACAGACATTGAACACAGGAACAATAGATTCCTTTAGTTTCCACCCACCCTCTGCTTTTTAAACACTTCTATGTATATACTCCTCAGCAATGATGATCCCTGAAGCAGTTGTTAGGTTGGAAAATTAAAATAGAAATACCACAAAGAGATGAGAATCTATTAACTAAAGCCATCCTCTCTAGAAGCAGCACATTACGTCATTTATCCAAATGTGAGAAAAATACACAGGGGCTGGGCAAAGCACTTGTGCCATTAGCTGTACTAACAGAACAAAAGCTAACAGGCAGCACAGGCTTTCTATGTCATTTCTATGTTTTATTAAACAACACAACCTATCAGGCCATGTAACTGGCACTGTTTTCTGCACACAGACTAACTGAACTCCAAAAGCTTCTCAGCTGTGTAGCAATGTATGTAGTTCTTTCTACCCACAACTAACTGTTTTTCTATTTCCCTCTCCATATATTTTTAACCTGCAGGACATGCTTAGTTACCACATGGTCTGTAAAAATACATAAGCTATACTTTGTGCCATTATACCATAACAAATCTCTTCTTTCTGTACTACTAATATGCACCAATAAAAAAAGAAAGAAAAAGTAAAGAGAAAACACACAAGCTCTCACAAAGCAGAATACAATTAAACTGAAGTAGAATTACAAACACTTTGCAAACCATAAAAATAAAAGAACGGCAGAGGGAGTGAAGATGACTACCCAAAACTGTGATATTTATGTGTTTTGTGCCACATTACAGCTAAAGTTTCTAATTTGCTTACACATATATTCAAAATTATGATTTCAACACCATTTTTTCTCTTAACTGATCCTCACAATTTTCTGTTCAGGTATTTTTATTCAAACACAAACATTATCACCTTCAAAAAGCAACATGCAAAACTTTATCCATTACTCAAATATCCACAGAAAGTCTCAAAATAGCAATTAAATCAGGCAGTGAAAGGCAGAAAATTAGTTATTCCAGCATTTATCTTCTTCAATGTTGCCAACTTCTGACTGCTCAGAGGAAGGAGAGTCTCATAAACATCTGAGATGCTGAAGTTAATGCAAGACCAACATGTATGGGGGTAAATGCTAAGGAGCTATCTATCCTGTTTATATAATTTACTATATTCCTGAAACAAATGTGTAGGTGACACTCCTTTGTTCCTGATACAATGCAGTGGTGATAAGTTCTTAATAAATTCTCCATGTTGCATTTTAGTCCTACTAACGCATGGAGTGGCAACAGCAAATTATCTTTTCAAACATGATTACCATAAACTCTCATGCAATTTGTGATTCCACAGTGGAAAGTACTACAACAGAGTAAAAATTTGAATGATTACATAATCCTTGGGTTTGTTGCCAGGAAAAAAGGGTCAGTTGTAAGATAGGATTATTTTTTCCAGAGGGTTACCCTTTCAGGTTACAATTTAATGTTAGAACGAAACCTACAGGGCACATTCATTTTTGGTGGAAAAAGTCCCTCCATGTAATGTCAGATCTAGTTCAGACAATAACATTATCAAAAATTTCACACCTGCTATCTGTTTTGATTTTAAATTCTAAGTGTTACTTGCCTCTGGCTCCTGGGTAGTTACATTAGGATAATTACTCCAACAATAAGAAAAAGAGAATAAAGCAGAAAACAAAGAGGAACTCCCTGTGAATTACACACAGTGCCACTGGCTTCTCTCTGAGGGAATCGTGTTTCCATAACCTCCTTTCTTCCTAAAGAAGAATCTTTTTGTTACACAGAGTCTGTTTGTTTGTTTGTTTGTTTGTTTAAGTGTAGTTTTTGAGTAGAAAGGTAAATGTCCTAAGGAAGTATAAAATAGAGATACAAAAATATTCTCACAGATGAAGAAGTTTCCCTCTGGTCACTGCAAAACAAAGGTTGTTAGAAAGAAGAGGGAGAGAGAGCAAGCACAGCTAAGAGATATCATTTCCCAACAAAATGTGTATTTATTTTCCATGTGATTGCTTAAAATATTTTCATATTATAGCATGCTCAATAAATCATTTGCTTAAACTGTTATTTTAAAAACTCACTAAAAATAAATATCTAATAATTTTGGGGTTTTAAAAAATTGTTTTCTGAGACAGGGTCTCACTATGTAGTTTAGTCTGTCCTTGAGCTCACTGCATAGTTCAGGCTGGCCTCAAACTCACTGCAGTCCCCTGCCTCAGCCTCCTGAATGCTGGCATTTGCCACACCAGCTGCAATTTAATAATTTAGTAAGATTTTTTTTAATTTTAAAGAGAATAAAACCAAGCAAAATAAAACAGAATAAAGTCAATCAAAACAAACCAGTGTGACACAGGACAGCAAAACAGTTGGAAATCAACAATGGTTACCATAATGCCTATTGTTGTGTTCAAAATAGCCACAGATAACTTCAGACATAGTAAAAATCATACAAAACAGAACAGAATAGAACCAATAAAAATGAAACAATGAATGCAATAAAGGACTTCAAAACAAGATAAGAAAAAATCCAAAATGGCTACCATAATATATCTTGTTATCTTTGAAATAGCTGCCCATGCCATCAGATATAATAAAATCAAACAAAACAAAACAATAAAATCCAACCCAAGAAAACAATGAAAATGATACAGGACTTCAAAACAAGATGATAGGGAATTAACAATGGCTACCACCTTCAGAAGGAGATCTCCCATAGATGCTACATTGTGTATTGTTATCTGAATAGATGATCAGATGACCAGCTTTAGACTTGCAGAGTCAGTGAAACACTAAACACTACAAGCATTAAATTGTATTTTACCTCAATAGCTATCATTGCAGCCTATGTTTCTCCAGATCAGCCAGTTGCTTACAGTGGGGGGTAGGGTGTGGGGGGTTGGCTCTTCTTGTTTCCCAGCCTGCACACCAGAAGGAACTGGCATCTGGCTATCCCCACAGTGGCCCATGCATGGCACTGATCCATAGGGAGGGTTTGCTTCTTGGTAAACTTCTTGTTCTCTTCCCCCACAGTCCACAAATCAGTAAGATATTTTTAGCGTATCATTTGGATGATAACTTTTTAAAAGTTGTGAGATGGTGAAAATGATGGCTTTTACTCTGCCTTTACCCAGAAATACAAACTCCATGAATGAGTTGTGCAATTATTTCAGACTTTGTATTGATAAACCTATTCAATAGCCATTCTGGTGTCTCTCAAACAAATCTATCCTCTATACAAAATAGTTTCACCATGGTATGGACAGTTATTTTGAAGATCATAAGAGGCATTACAGTAGCCATTATTAATTTCCTATT
>RJWM01032965.1:0-13771 GCA_004363535.1 Dasyprocta punctata | reverse complement strand
TAGTGAGTGTTGTACAGTTTGGACTGTGACCTGTAGAATGCAACCTTGCCATTATCTATTAAGCATCTAGACTAGCTTGCTAAGTAAACTGTTTTAGCATGTAGTAATTTAGAGCAAAATACAGTGTGAGTTGGGGAGTTTAAGTAACTCATTAATATTAGTGTGAAAAAATATTTAATCACCTTTGCCAAGGCTACCTTTTTCATGCATATTGGTCTGCCTGCAGGACCACTAGAGACATCAACTTACCTTATATCCTCCAGTTTACAGACTCTGTGCGAAGAATAGCTCTGGCTTTCACACACATGTGTCTTGGTTTGATGTTTGTATGTGATTGTATACCACAACATGTACGTCTGTTATTGTGAATCTATTTCTGAACAGTGATGACACAGAGATCAAGAAAAAGTGTCTTTCTGTGTGTTTCGCTCATGGGGCCATGTTTCTTCTTTTGGACCTATGCCTCTGTATAATCACATGCCCTGTGAAGTCAATGTGTCCTTATCCTTTTACCAGTTCTTCAAACCTTATAACTATGCACCTATAATTTTTTCCTCTCAGTTTGGACATGTATCTGTCTTTGTGGACATCTCTCACTCTAGGTTTACATGTTGCTGTGTCTGTGTATACAGCTATTTCTCTTTGTTCATGCATGGTTTTTATCTCTGTGTTTGGAGTGATTATTTTGTGGGTTGAATTAGCCTTCGTTGTGTGTCTGCTTCTGTATCTTTTTTTTTTCATCCTTAAAGTCCTGTGTGTATGTGTCTGTACAAGTATAGGTTTTGATGCATCTACTTTCTTAGTTTGTATATCTTTGGGCATGTGTCTCTGGCTTGGTTTTCTGGGCTCTTGTAAACTTTGGTTTATTTATGTTTTGCACATATCAATTGAAATCAACAGCATCATTTTTGTACATGTTTTCCTTTTAGTTCTTGTGTGTTAGCACACACAATTCTGAATTTGAGAACTATCTATGTTTGCAATCAGTTATGGTGGCTCTCTCTGTGTTCGTTAAGTGTACATCTGAACGTATGTGTACTCATCTGCATATCTTTCTATTTTTCTGTGACCAGATGCTTCCATGTAGCTGTTAGCTTTTGTCTCTTTCTGTGTTCTTGGCTGCCAGTCTATGCACATATGGCCATTTTTTCATAAGAAATCTCCCTGTTTTCTGAAAAATCTATTAGATTATTTTGTGAGATAGTTCACATGTCTTGTTTTTTACTTTCGTACATATCTTACAGCTCGGTGACCTTCTTGTTACTTAGGTGTGTATTGGTATTTAGATGTGCCTAATTAATCATGTAAGATGCCTGAAGAGTTAAAATTGCACATATTAGTAATAGGACATTTGTAGAGAACTGTTGGGAGATGAGTGCTGTGGAGATTGTAAATCTTTTCATGTTACTTTAAATATGTTGGTGAATTAAATTTGAAAGTTAGACATCAGATAAGCTATATGCCACTTAGTATATTGATGGTAGATGAAGTATTTTTTTATTTATACTTCCAAGTCTTATTTGTGTTGTTTATTCCTAGGTTCAAAGGTATATTAATTTTCTACTTTTGTTCGGCTATTGTTTTGAAGATTTATCACAGATGACATCTTAAGGATATGGAGCTTTGAAATTGATTTAGAGCACAGAGTAAAGACACCAGTTAAAACATAATGGAGTGATGAGCATATTCTTTCTTACCTGTATGGACTCTTAACAGGGTATCAAAATGGAGTTCACAGGAAAGGAGAGATGAGAGTCATGAAGAGAAGTTTATCTGGGCTCCATCTTTCCTTGTTCTGAGCTATTGTGTCAATTCAAGGAAGACTGTAACAGAGTAGCAGGGAAAGGGAGGAGGCCAGTTCTCTCTCTCTCTCTTTTTTTTCCTGTTTTCCTTTTTTTTTTATTTCTGGTGAAAAGTTATCTCCTTTATTTAAAGTTTTTGGTACTGCTTCTGTTCTTGTTCTGCCATGGAAAGAAGGAAATCCTCAAATGTGGCTTAGCTATTTTTTATACTTGTTTCTTTACAAAATATTAAAGAGGGAATGCTAAATGTCACTGAAACTGTCATGCAGGATGATCCACTAATATGAACAGACAATCTTCATGACATTTCTGCATCCTTCACAAGATATCTGTGCTCCTCACTAGAGGGAGTTATGATTTTTTGATGGAAGCTTATTTTCAGTTGTCTAGTGTATAGGCAGAATTCTTGAGTACTGTTCCTTCTCAAATATGGCAGTCTCTGAGAAAGAGGTGGCCACTAATAAAAGACTAGGCTCAGTAAAAACATGTATTCATCTAGGTGTAGGAAATTAATTTGGCATGCAGATAAGGGAACATCTATCTAGAAGTCAGCTACTTTATTTCCAATGAAAAGAATATAAATGTTCCATGAGTATTTTAATCTGATCCTCCTATAAAGAAAGTTATAGGATGCGTTAGTCAAGTTTATTCAAAAATTTAAAAATTGGTAAGTAGTCTAAACTATTTACATACAATAGATATGATAATTAAATCATCATATGTACTTTACAGTAGCAGGCTAACTTAGCTTAGTTTGAATTATTGAAGGTAATTATAAGTGGCATGTGCCTGTAATCCCAGCACTCAAGAGGCTGAAGCAGGAGGATCATCGCAAGTTCAGGTCATCCTGGACTTATCTTATAATTCAGACAATTAAATAGAGGTCTCTTAATGTGTTGTATTGATTTAAATACAAGAGTCTGTGGTACTAGGTTCCAGCCAAGAAATGGAGGTTTGTATGTTGGCTTTGCATTCTGACTAACCTGAATAATTTCACTTTAATTTTTTTTGTTTTCATGTAATGATAATATTAAAGCCTGTCTCACCAAATGATTACATATGATCACTTATTTTTGGAAAAAATGTAAGAAACCTTGGACACTAGGGTGGTTTTTCATAAAGTGAAACTATTCAGTTAAAATAATATTCTAAGATTGTCTCTTGCAGTAAATCCTGGTCATTCACTTTTTCTTAGGAAGATAGTTACCAGGTCTGATTTGGCCTTTTTTGGAGAGGGAGGTAAGTACTAGGTTAAGTAGGAGTCACTGCTTTCCTGAGATGATATATTCATGGTAAAAATTAATTGCGTTTGTGGTATAAAGTGTCCATTGTTATAAGTCAACAAATATTTAAGTGACATGTATTATGACCTTGGATATATAGTGACTTCCTTATTTTCTTTTAAGTGGATCATAAAAAGAAATCTAAATTAGTATGTCTGGTGAAATCTCATTACAACGAACAAAATTATAAAAATACTTCTTTATATTCTCTAAAGGAATGGAGATCCTAGATGTTGGCCCATTTATTGATAGATTAATCGGTAACATAGGTTAATTGATAGATTAAGTCTAATAAGAATTTAAAATTTTAGAATGTGAAAGAAAATAGTGCCTTGGAGTTCATTGTGATTGTCTGTGAAACATCACTTCAGTTGTTTTTGTTTTATTGTGTGCTGAAAACTGAATTTCGAGTTGTTAGTAGATCATTAGACTGCAAGGTAAGCATTGAGCCTTGAGGAATGACTGTAATCCTGCCAGTCTATCAAAATTATCACTTTTCAGATAGGAAATTCTGCTGTGTATTTGCCTAACTCATATTACCAGCCAAAACTAATTGAATACACACATCATCTTTCGAAAAATTGTTCCAGTGTGCTTAAAGTGTTTTCTATTACTACCCATCTTCTTTATTGAAAAGGTATTATGTACGTGTAAAATTCTCTGACATGTTACTCCTGGTAAAAGCCCAGGAAGGTGGGCAGCAATATTTAGCCTCATTTTATAGAAGATAAAATTGAGATTTAGATTAACTTGGCAAGGGTGCCACACTAGAATGTGAAAAAGTAAGGAGATAAATGTAGCACATAGTTATTTCCCTATAAGTATTAATTTTATGATTTATATGGGAATCTGCTGACCAGCCATAGTGTGTGCTGCCTGATCATTCTACAAAGCAGAAACTGGACATCATTCAGATGAAATGTCTACACTTTCAAAAAGCCATTAACAATGCTCAAGTTAAAGAAAAGCAAACAGAAACAACTAAAATAGTTCAATTAAAGTACTTCAGAAAGTACTTGTGAACATTTAACCTTAGATAATTTGGCTTTGAATTAGAAAGGTGAAGTAAAATGGAGGAACCAGTTCTCCCTGGGTTGGTGTTTATTTATCTTGCTCTTCTGACATCTGGGCCAACAGTTCTATTTGTTCTGAATAGCCCTGCAATGGATTTGACACAAACGGATTGATTTTTTTGAGGTATTATGTAGCGGGCTACACTAACTGACTTCTAAAGATCCTTACAAACCTTGGAATCTGTCACATTTTTTCAGGATCTTCTGATCCCAAGCCCTCATTTGTGACACCATTTTTCCTTCATTTTTTTCATCAAAAGCAGAAGACTGCAGGCAGACTGAGTATGTGGTGAAAGTTTGCTGCCCCACAACCCTTTGACCTGTAATTTAAGGATGAGATTAACACTCTTAAATTGTACATAGGGGCCACTGAGGCCCAGAATGGGTGGGAGACTTTCCTTGGGTCACATAACTAGTTATTGTCAGAGTAGATGTGAAGTTTGAATTTGTAGAGCATGTGGCTTTACCACTAACATTTTAGTTTATTGTGAAAGTTTTGAAAATAATTAATTAGAAGTACAACTTCTGTTAATTAAAATAAATGCATACTCATCCCCCAGTAGTATATATTTCACAAAGGAGTTAACATTGCTCTGGATCTTACAACTACTGAAGAAGAAAAAACAATCCTTATCTATTCTCTGTGCTCTGTTTTTCTCATCTGTGAGACAAAATTGAAGTATAAGAAAAATAGGAGTCTATAATCTCTGAGGTCCTTGCCAACATGTTAGGGAATGTCATTTTTTAAAGTAGTACCTTTGTTTCAACAGAGAAAGGTGTAGGGGACACTACTCACAGAGGATAATTTGAAAAAATTACTAGCGACTAAGTGGTTCCTTCATGACTTGTATTCTAGAGTTGGATTTGGCTTTCATTTTTCTCTACCTACCCTCTCAAACAACAGAGGCAGCATCCATTTAGTGTGTATAATTTCCCATAAGATTGCATTGCTGAAAACATCCTTAGTCAAATGAAAATATTCTCATGGCCCAGTGACCCATTGGCCTAGTATGAAAGTATGCATGTGTGTGCTCTCAGTTTTGGCTTAGGCCCATTTCTTAATTTGTTGAAAACTTTCATGTCATCCAGCTATGGAACTTAGGGAAATTGCTATTATTATATCTTTCTCTGCTGTTTTTCAGCTTTCATTGACTAGCTTTGTAGCAGAAATCTTGTCTGTCATCCTAAGAACCATGGCAGGAGTGTTGAGTTATACAGAACTTGAATCTACTGTAGTGTTTCATAGTCTTTCAATTGCTCTTTAGATTTTGGAGGACAAATTCTAGTAAAGTGCTACAATTAGTCCAAGCAAAGGAAGAGATGTCAGTGAGGCTTACTGTTGTCATATAAATATGACGGCTTCTGACTGGTGACATTAGGAAGAATAGAGAATTTTTTTTTTTTTTAGTTTAAAATATGGATAGCACAGGATCTCTGCTAATTGCCTCAGTAGGGTCCATCTGAGATCTAAGCCTTCTTTCAAGTGAACTGAATGTATGTAGAGGAAAAAGTTAGGTCTGTTGAGGGTATGAGAATTAAGCCATGAATGAGCACATCTTCAAAGATCTGTAAAGAAACTTACTGTGCAGTGGAGGGGAACAAAGTGGGGATAGTGAAGACGTATTTGTACTTTATTTTTTAAAGGAGAAAGAAAAAGAAAAGGAAAAGCTGGATTATCCATCCATTAAAAAGAAACCTTGAAAGAGGTCCAAATATCATTAGACATCCTTGACTTCTTAAAAATGATGTGTTTGTTTGTTTTTCCCCTGACAGTTGTAGAAGTCAGAGAGGTCAGAAAGTTTCCTTTTTATTGCAAAACATTGAGAGGGTGTAGAAATAATTGCAGGTAGTTTAGTTGTGGCTGTCAGAAGTTTTGCACTTTGTCTTTACAGTATGTGGAGTTGTCTGATATGAAGGTAAGCTAAAGACTCCTTGGGTTATCAAAATGGAATAATATTAAAATAAGAAGTGGTACGGGGATCTACACATACTGGATAGTAGCTGTACCACTGAGCTACACTTCCAGGTCTCCAATAGTACTTTAAAAAAATAAAATGCTGTAACAAAGTACCTAAAGGGGGGCAATAAAGACTTTGAGAACTCATATGTTAAACACTGAGAGATGCTGAGAAAGACCGATGGCTATAGGATTAACCTTATGGAAGAACAGCCATCTTTCTTGTTGCTGTTAGTCAGATTGAAAAAAAAATGTGGAAGCTCCCTTTACTGTTTCTTAACTATAACTGGTAATGTCTTAGTTTGCTAACAACTTCGGATGCTATTTCCTTTACCTCTAACATTAGGGTGTCTCTTTGAGGTGGGCTGTATTACTAACCCTCATGCTTATCTGGTGTACTTTCATCTGCACAATAAGTTACTATATATTTAAATTTGGTAAAAAAAAATCCTTGTTTTTCCTTTAAAGCTTCATTAGATTAAGTTCCACATGAAATGGTAAAACAAGAAATACTTTGTTAGAGTGATGTTAACATGAGTCAAAGAAATATACATGAAATGCCCAGGGAACCTGTTGATTTTTATGTATATGAGGTGGATAGAATTTTCTGCAATCTGGTTGCCAAACCATAGAGCCTGAATGACACAGTACATATATCAGAAAGAACTCTTCACTCAGAAAGATAAACGGAGTATGATCCCATCAGCAATATAACTGCAGACCATAAAGCCCTCATGGAGAGCCAGAATATGAGTATTTTGGACTCTTCAGTTAGATGAAGCTTTTACTTCGGGTCCTCAGTGTTCTCTTCTAACAATTTTTCCCCATAGAGTATGAGTACTAAGCATGGTGAGAACAACAATGTGCTGTGTGGTTCCACTGTGTTATTGATAAACACAATTTGTTGTGAAATGGGCCTAACTTCTTTGGCATTCTACCTGTTGTCTGTGCCTGTGGAGTAGCTGCCATGTTGAATGTGTACATAGGTAACAAGGTGAGGGAATTGTGTTCCTAAATTTAATCATGACTTAGTGCCTTGGAGTTGCAGTTTAAACATTGGCTGTTTATGTTGCATAAGAAAAAAATTCTTTGGAAAGAAAACCATTGAAAAAGAGTGAAGACAGGCTAGTAATTCTTCCCTGTTGATGTATTTATCTATGTCTGAACACCTTGGTCTCTAGAGGTCATGTTTGCAGCAAAATAGTCACCAGAAGTAGAAGTTTTGTTGTGCAGAATCCATTTTCTGGAACTGCTGTGATGAAAGCTGGTAGAGAGGGTTTTACTCAAGCACACATGCCAAAAACGGTAGGATGCTGGTAGAGATGGTAGAGTGTTCCTTCTGTGGTTCTCTTGTCCTTATATATCCTGGCTACATAGCCCTTGCCTTTTCTATTTATCTTCTCTCTCTTGGAAAACTTTGGTGATAGATCTTCACATGAGGCATATTCTTTTTTATAGCTTTATTGATATAAAATAAATACCATAAATCTTAATCATTTAAGGTATACAATTCAGTGTTTTAAATCGAGTTGTGCAACCATAACCCAAATCAATTTTAGAATATTTTCATTATGTAAACCTTATGTCCATTCACAAATATTTCTATTTCATCCTTCCCTCCAGCTCTCGAAAATCATGAATCTACTTACTGTCTCTGTATTTCTATCTATTCTGGATACTTCGTATAAATGAAATAATGCAATACATGGGCATTTGCATCTCACTTCTTTTATTTAGCATATATTTTCAAGGTTCATCCACAACATAGCATGTATAGGCACTTCATTCTTCTTTGTGACTAAATAATATTTCATTGTATGAATGTACCACAATTATCTTTCTATTATCAGTTGATGGATATTTGAGTTTTTTCCATGTTATTATTATAAGTAATGCTACTATGAACGTTAAATTTTAAGTTTCTGTTTGAGTATTTGTTTTCTTTTCAATATATATCTAGGAAAGCAATGCTTGGTTAGTGGTAACTTAATGTTTTCTTTTTTAAGGAATTGACATTTTTTCCAAAGCAACTAAACTTTATTTATATGTTCACTGACATTATATGAAAATTTCAGTTTCTCCACATCCACAACACTTCCCTGTCCTTTTTAGCTTGTTATAATAGCCATCCTACTGAGTGTGAAGTGGTATCTCATTGTGCTTTTGATTTGTAGTTCCCTGATGACTAATGATGCTGAACATCTTTTCATGTGCTTGTTGGCTGTTTGAATATTTTCTTTGATCCTTCCTTTGGTAATTTCCAAATTGAATTTTCCTTTTATTATTGAATTGAAAAATTGAAAATTTATTTTCAATGCATTTATCTTTTTAAAAATGATGTTTTATGCTGCTTTCAGGCAAGCATTTGTGGTTTTCTACCAGTGTTACATATTTGAGCTGCCTTAGCCACTTCAGTGGATATGAATGCCAGCAGAATCTGAGTGACCTTGGCTTCCCTGCTGAGAATGCAGCCCAGGCACAGAAATTTATCAGAAATGTATCAGAAATTTACCATTCCACTCCCCACCCTTATCTGGGACAAGGAGAATCAGCATTTAAATATCTGTATTTTTATTGTTGCTTCGATTTTTGCTTTGTGGTTTGGGTGGGATTGAGACCTTTACTTTTAGTTTTGTCTTATCCAGATATATGCAGAGTCAGGGCAGGAAGAGGATATGAATGAGACAGAAAACTGAGTACATTTATGTAAATCACCATATTTGTGTTGACCTGTGTGCTGGACCAGTTGACTAAAGATGCTTCAAAGTACTTACAAGACTTGCCCAATGGGTATTTGCTTTATGTTTAGCTTCTGTGTACTTGTAGGTGAAACAGTGGGCATGAATAGTAGTCCCCTCTAACTCCCCCACTTTTGTTTTAAGCAGTCTATGTTGATAATTAAAAAATAAAGTAACCTGAGTTATACAACCCAATGTGAGAAGAACAAGAATAGGTTTAAAAATTTCACAGATCTGAGTTTCTAAGATTGGTTTTGCTATTTGTTAGCTGTGTTCTTGTGCATGTTATTTTGCTCCTCTGAAACACCTTTATTCACCATTAACATTGCTGATGAGATATATAAAGTTCCATTTTCTTTAAATTGTTTAAGGACAAAATGAAATAATGAATACAAAATGCTTGGTACACAATAAATGCTCAATAAGCTACATTTTACATTTGAAGACAGGGCAAGTGGGTTTATGAAACTGTACATTAATGGTGCAGTTATGTCTGAGATTGTATTAGAGAATTCGCACCCAGGGTAGGCTGGGAAAAAGAACTTTGACCACTTATTTACTGCTTTAACTAGTCATCAGTGCTTAGTAACTACTTATGCTTTCTTCTCTTGACTATCTAATTATTTGAAAAGACTATTACCTAGGAAAAAATTTTCTTATAACAATCATCTCTTATATACTATTTTATGTCTGTAGAAGAACTTAGTGTCTTAATTCACTATTTTTTTGTGTCCTTTGAAGGAGATACATATCATCAATTCTGCTTTTCAAAGGAGACAACTGAGGTCCAAAGACATTTAGTAACTTGTCTAAATTCACGCAGTAGTTAGATGATAGAATCTGAACTAAAACCTAGCCTTTATTTCCAGGGAAGCTCTCTTTTCTTTCTCATCATGCGAACTATAGTGGAAATAAATTCTTTTTATCAGCTTTTTCTTAATCTTGAAACTCCTTTCAGGGGTTTAACTTTGATAAGGTTTTTCATGGTTTCTTGTCTGTTAGTGTGTCTACACCATTGTAATTGAATATTTTAATACTCCCGGCGAACAGCTTTGCCTTCAAGAGGACCCTAAAAACTGTGGAAGAAATTGCAGAAGATTAGGTGGGCAGGCACCAATCACTTTCAGGGCTTGTTGACTTTTTGTTGAGGCTATTGACAAAGCTGTTTTGTATTACCTAAAAGCACTTCAGAAAAGTGTTATGAGCTCAAAACAGACACTTTGAATGAGGTAAGGGCGTAAGCTTGGGTAGAAAATGTGGTAGATGATTGTTTTACATTATTTTCATTAATGTCAAGTAAAGTAGTCCTTGAAATGCTATTTCAATAAGCATTGTACAATGTTGAAAATACTGTTACAAATTTCTAACATGAAGCTCATAAATCTGCAATTCCCTGTCATCCTAGGCACATGAAGGAAAATTTATGAGCTTCAGGTTTCTATGCAGTTATTAAAGCATCTTTAATCTGATTGAGTTTGCTTTCATTTGTTTGCCCTCTTTCTTCCTCCCTTTCTCCCTCACTCTACCTTTCTTTCTCTCTCTACACCTCTCTCCCTATTCTGTGCTTTTCTTCCTCCTTCAATCCCTTTCCTCCCTCCCTCCTCTTAAGCTTTCTTATTTTGTTAAAAGCAACAAGTAAGCTTGTTGTCTTTTAGTAATCATCATTACAAATATTTATAATTTTTCATGTGTTAATTCAGCCCTTTGCAAAGCAAAAATAGCAGCACCCAGGAGGCTGAAAGAGATTAGTTCTTTCTGTGAGTGGCGCTATGGGTTGTCAGTTTGCTTCTCCTTCTCCCAGTGTGCACATTACCTTGATAATCAGTCACTGATGTGGCCATTTTTGTTTTATATTGGCCTTTCTTCAGGCACTATTCATTGATTTTTTGCACATAGTTGGCATACTCCATAAGAGTTCTTAATTTATCTTAAGCAGGTGGCTGTCTGTCTTTTTCCTAAAGATAATCAAGGAAAATGCATCTGCAGGTGAAGTTTAGGACCTCACAGACCTGAATAGATTTGTTCCCAAATGCCAGTCAAGTAACTCTTCATTCCTGTTTCCGTTTTGCAGTTACAGGAGAGAGCTACAACAAAACCAATGATTATATTGTAAACAATAATGCCTTCTACAAGTAGTAATATTCTTTGTCAAAAATATACAGAGCTTGAGATTTACTTATGACTATGCATTCAGCTATGGTTTAAGAACAGACATGGCTATTAATTTTACTGTAATTATGTTCCTCAAGACTGAAACTTATTAAATAGCCTTTAAAACATTTCTATTATTTTGGTCAAGTGATGGAGAGTTGTTTCTCAGTTACTGACCTATAGCTTGAATATTCTGTGTACTTTTCATTGAATGCAAATGGGTGATTTTTACCTTATATTCCTATGGTTGGTCTTTCTGACTCTTTAAAATTCAGCTTTAAAGCGCTTCTTTTTTTAAATTTTTTATTTCATTTTTTTGTCTTTTTGAGACAGAGTCTCGCTATGCAATTCAGGCTGGCCTTGGGCTTACTTTGTAGCCCAGGCTGGTCTTGAACTTGCAAAGGATTCTCCTGCCTCAACCTCCCAAATGCTGGGATTGTAGGAGTGTGCCACCATGCCTGGCTAAACCCTTTTCTTTAAAGGGGACTTTCTGGAACACTGTTTCAAGGTGGGTGTTCCATTATTCGTGTCCTAGCATCCTGTTTGTTTCTTTTGAAGGATCTATTCCAGTTTGTCATTATAAAAGAATTTGTTCACTTGCTTATTATCTATTTTCCTGAATAGTCTGTCAGCTCTGAGGGAAGAGACTATGCTCTTCGGCACTATGAAGAATGTTTGGCACAGAGAAGATAGTAAACATTTCTTAAGCAAATAAATCATAAGAGAGAGCCCATCTTTTAACACTGAGTGGAAATAAGTCTAAACTGGGAATTCCTAACCTTGGTTGCACATGAGACTCACTAAAGAAATCTTAAAGCAATACCAAAAGCTATCCCAACTTACTCTTTCACAGTCTACAGATCTGAATTTCAATGTGTATATTTTTCAAGGTTTATAAATAATTCTAGTGTATAGTCGAGACTAAGAACCATTGTTTAAACCATATAAAATTAGCCTATTGTCTAGGGGACTTTAAATAAATCATTTATTTCTGCTTCTAGTTTTCTCACTTTTCAAGTAGAAAATAATTCACAGTGTTGTTTATATTGGTTACATGAATTGTCATAAGTCCAGTATCTAACAAGATACTTAGTATATAATATGCAAGTACGAAGTATTAGTATTAGTCAATCAACCATAATCTATCTCTCTTTTCTTCCCTTTCCCCTGCCTCTCTTCTCCTTTCTTCTCTATTCTCCCATTGCATAGTCGTGAGATTAGTACGGCCTAACAACAGACCTTTAATTTACAATGGCATTTCTAGAATTTATGGTGGAAATGAGTGAAGTTTCCTTTAGAGAGTGTGAGGTTTTAAGAGGCAATTCCCATTTTAAGAATGAAGTTACATTGTATTTAAATCTTGATTTCAGCATGTTGTTCTCAACCATAGTACTGTGTAGGGACAGTATTGTTGTTATTATTCATTTGAAAAAAACTTAATAATGATACCAACTATGCTTGTTGAGTACCTCCTACATGGCAACTACTGTGCCTAGGCATTTTGTAGGCAATTGGTTTTCAAAAAAAGTAACATCTTCATTTTAAAAGTGAAGAAACTGATCTCAGAGAAGTTACTTCACTTAGTAAGTTGCTAAGCCTAGATTGGGATGGGGATGCGAGTAAGCAAAAAAAAAGAAAAAAAAATAGAAAAAAAAAGAAAAGCAACCTACAGCAGAAGTAATAGACATGATTTGTTAAAGAGATAAACAATTTTACAAGACTGCAGGAAAAGAGAATATGAAAGGTGCAATTCTTAGTGACCATAGCATCAGGTATGAGTACATGATTTGCCTTTCGGTTAGACTATTAATCTTTTTTTTTTTTCTACTTAAGAAAAAGAAAAAAGACATATATAAGGAAGACAAAAAGCAAAAGAGACAAACAAACGACTAAAGTAAATGCACAACAGTAACATTACAGGTTTACAAAACAGGATGATAGAAACTTGACAATGGTTGCAATACTGTGTATCGTTATCTTCAAAATGGTTATTTACATTAACAGATATAGACATGTAAAATTGATCTAATCATATCAGTATTAATTGTTCTTTCTCAATAACTAATAAATTCAGCAGTATGTTCGTTTTAGTTATCTTACATATACATATGTACAGATTTATATCTTTTCCTTTTCCCTTCCCTCTTTCCCCCTTTTCCCTTCCCAATTACTTTTGCTCTTTGAGCTGTTTGTTACCCTTACATAGTATTTTTTATAGATTTTGGATCATATATACTTTTTCAGTTTCTTACACTAGGGAGACAATATGGTATTTATTTACACTTGTGGGTTTGATTTATCTCACTTATGAGTATGGTCTCAAGTCATGTCCATTTACTTATAAAAGTCTCAATGCAAAAATCTTGATGACATAGAAGTAGGCAGAGAGTTCATGAACAAAAGTCAAATTGCATGGGAAACACTTCCCAGTATCAACAACTGGGATCTCATCTGACTAAAAAGTTTTTGCATGTCAAAGGAAATCTCCAACAGAGTGAAAAGAAAACCCATGAACTGGGAAAATATCTTAGCCAATTGTCCATCACACAAAGGACTTCTATCTAAAATGTATAAAGAATTAAAAGAAATCAGGCCCCTAAAATTCAAGGACCCAATCCAAAAATGGGCATCTGAGATGAATACACACTTCTCAGAGAAAGAAATACAAATGGCAAATAAATATATGAAAAAATGTTCAACATCAATGGTCATTCGGGAAATGCAAATTAAAACAACGCTGAGATTCCATCTCACTCCAGAAAGAATG
>RJWM01032964.1:0-21009 GCA_004363535.1 Dasyprocta punctata | reverse complement strand
GTCATGCATTCGGGTCTCTAGTGGGACTCTTGCATGATATTGCTGTGGGATCCAGGCCCTCGGCTATCCTGGGTCTTAGTGTTGTGGACAGATCTTCCTGCACCGTCTTGTGTTTAACTTTGGGTGATTATTATAAAACAGTATTACAAACCCTGTGTCCTGTATGTAGTTGTTCTCCCTGTAACCCCTGACTACAACAGTGCCACTTTAAAAGAAACAATGACATACAAAGGATGTCTATAAGAAAGGATCACAGAAAAAAGAAAACAGTCAATCCTTCCTTTACAACTAATATGAATATAGATTTTTAAAAACACCAGATGTTTAAACACATTTTTTTGAAAATTAAATTTCTGTGTGCTGCTTACAACAGACCATTTAATATCCGAAGACACACGGAGTCTAAGAGGTAATGAGTTAAATAGAAATCCATTCCTATTTAAACCTAAAAAGAATAAGACTGGTAAAATAGGTTGCACAAAGTAGAATTAGAAAAAAATTTTCAAAATGAAGAAGAAGTAAGACATATTAGAATGAGATTTTCCAGATAGATATAATTGTGAATATATATGCACCTATCATTGCAATACCTAAATATACGTAATAATAAAAATGGACAGAATCTATAGGTAAAATAGACAACAACACTAAAATTGTCTGAGGGCTGGGCATGGTGGCACGGATACGTAATCCCACCATTCAGGAGGCTGACGCAGAAGGATCGCCTTGAGTTCGAGGACAGCCTAGTGTACATAGTGGGACCTTGTCACACATACACACACACAAGCACACACACACACTCACACACACTATATTTCTACATCAGTAAATGCATTTTTCCCAAGGTTTTATTGAATTTGTCTTAAGAAACAAAGTGTATCAGGCTACAAGTCTTAAAAGCTTAAGTATGGAATTATACAAAGTATTTCTCAAAATATAACTGAAGTAGAAGTTAATAGCAGAAGGAAAATGAAAATAAATTCTCAAATATGTAGAGCATAACACTGTCAAAAACCCAGCTGATCAAAAAAGAGATCACAAAAATTTTTAAATAACTGAAAAAAAATGAAAATGAAAATTGTGTACCAAAATGAATGAGATGAAGCAAAGACAGTATTAAATGGGAAGTTTATAGAGATACATGTTTATATTTTAAAAAATATAAAAAATTCTCACACCAACAATTTAATCTTATGCCCCCCCCAAAATTTGAAATAGAAATAACTAAAAGCAAAGCAGATGAAAGGAATCAATAAGTCTCCCTCACCATCCTTGTCCCCACCAACAGCACAAAGAAGAGGTGATGTTAGGATACAGCCAATAAGCAACGTCTCCTATAATTTTTATTGTTATTAACTTTATGAATTTTAAATTTATTTTCACTTCTGGTTCTATGATTTTTCATTAGATTCTGTCAGTTAAGATATCCTATACAAAAGTTGGGTAAAGTTTTTTGTACCACAGTCTCATTTTTGCATTGAAACTCATTTCACAAAATTTTCCAAAGAATGAAACCGTAGATATGAATTAAAGACATTAAATACTATCTCAGAGTGTGGGTTTTGCATCAGAGTTTACCACTGAATAATTTTGAAGTCTTTGGGTTTTTAGGAAGTTTTCTTAATATTGAAATAACTTAACAGTGATAAATTGATGATATTTGTACTTTTAAATCAATAACAAAATACAGTAACAGAAAGTTACTATTAATTTAATAAATTTAAAAGTTTTATTCTGTTATAGATGATACATATTGAAAATAATGAATATTCATGTATTTTTGTTTCAGTATAAAATACTAAATGCATTCACCTTCCTGAAATGTGGAATTTTGCATAATCTTTGCTAAACATCATCATGTTCACCACCTTGTACAGCACATAAACTAAAAAAAAATGAACAATTGATTACATTAATGTTCTATGAAAAAATACCTTCTTGGAAATAAAAATGGAAGAAATTACTTTTAGGATGTGAAGAACATGGAGAATAAAAATATCTGCTATATATCTCATCTAATAATTGGAAGGAAGGGAAAAGACAAAAGAATAGAAGGAAAAAAATGGAAGCAAAGATTTTGTGAATAAGGAGGGGAAGAGAGGTTGAAGGGATGGGAGGGGAGTGGGGAAAATAGAAGAATGAAGATATATCATGTACAGATACAAATTCCCTATGATGATTATGAGATACACAAACACATATATCAAAAGTGTTCCAATGACATTAATTTAAAAAATAGAATCAGTATTCTTTCCTTCATTAAGTAAGTTCTTAGCTATCATTTAGTTTATTGATATGTAACTTGTCAAGTGAGTTTTAAATAATTATAGTACACTTTGCAAGTGATTGTTTCACTGTCATTGAAGTATCATTAATTATAGAACATAACATGGTCAAATATTGATTTATTGATAAAAAAGCATTTTATATAATGATCAGGTTTTGTTTTATATTTGTTATTGAGTGTATTTTTCTTATGACTATATTGTTAATCATTAAACAGAAGGATATTTATTATAGATTGTTCCATTATCTTGTATTAAGTTGTTAAATTAACTTAGCTAAACATTCTTTTCCTCAATTAAATACAAAGTTGCCTTAATCTTACCTTGACAGAAAAACCTACTTATATGGTTGAGCCAACAAGCACAAAAAACATTAATATGTTGATCCTGAGCATATGGGCTGCATTCACATTGTGATATATCATTTATAATAAATTTTTTCTGTGGAGTAACTATGATTAAAGATGTCTAAAATATTAATATTACCACACTTAGGAGTCTATATTTGAAATGACTAGAGGTTTTCATCTACACATGAAAAGTTTTACATCCACTGAATCAGAAATGTAGATAGAAGTTCATATAAATAGTGCTTCTTTTTTAAGGACATCATGAGATTTACCTTAGTAAACATTGCATGCTACTTCTGGTAGCAAACACTAATTTCCTAGGAATAGATATAGTTGGCTATATGTCAGTGATTTATTTTTTATCGTGTGGACATTTGTGCACCTAACATTTAATGCTAGTCATAATACTAGATATATGACTTTAAGAAAACATTGAAATCTTCAGTAGAATTTTTATTGAATAAGCAGCATCTTACACTCTAATGTGAAGGTACTGTGCATTTTAACGTGTTTAATTGTGGGTAATATCTTTAGTTAAATGTAAGAATACAAAAAATACTTTACCTGTTTCTTCCTTTCTTCCTATTCAAAATGAAAGAGAAAAACAGGAGCTCTTTTTTAACTGATAATGAGAGTATGCAAATTTTGAAGAATGAAGATATGATTTATTTTGATGACTCAAAAGGTTGAGTTATTCAAATATTTTGAATCTTGTATCTTCATATTAAATACAGTTTATGAACAGAGATATATAACCACGTATTGTTGACATTTTAATGCTTCCTGTTCAAATGCCCCATTTTTGCAAAGCAACCTTAGTATAGTTTTGGAGTATGGTATTAAAAATAAGATAATGAAGCCTATTTTTGAATACTCAATACATTTATTTCTATTGTTATTGCTTTATTTATTTACATGTTACTCAATGAAAAGCAGATGCCACCAACTGAATACTCTTTCTTGATTGCATGTTGCTCAATTTCACAATCTTTCTGTTTTGTGGTATGCAATTTTTGTACTTTAACATTTTTATATACATATATATTGCAAAAATAACTTTCCATGCTTCTTATTTTAACTTTAGTTATGGTGCTGCTAGTGAAAGATATATTGTTTGGCAGTTCATACCTGGATATATTTCTTTAAAATCTGCAATACTAAACTGAACACAGACCTATGTTTTCAAATTTTCTGTAATTAGCTAATATTTGATATTTTAAATATATATGTGTATGTTCTGTTTGGAATAAAATATTTATGTGAATATGTTTACATGCACTGAAATTTTCTCAAGTGCTTAATACTTGACTTACTTTTTTCTTAATTATTTAAGTTTATTGGCACATTTTAGGTATACACAATGTTTGCATTCATCATAGAGAATGTGCTCCTATATATGATATATCTTGATTCTTTTTTTCCCTTCCCCTCCTCTTCCTTCAACCCCTCTTTCCCTACGTGTTTCTCCTCCCAGCCCACAGTTACTGCTGGTTCAAGGAAGGGCAAATTGGCTTTCTGTTTCTCCTCCCTCTCTGCCCATGACTGCTGCTGGCTCACAGGAAGGGTGCTTCCTGTCTCTCCTCCCCGTCAACAGTTACCACTGGCTCAGAGTAAGGGTGAATTGGCTTCCAGTTTTTCCTACCTCTTGGCCCATGGCTGCTGCTGGTTCATGGGAAGGGCACTTGTTGTTTTCTTAATGTTATAATTTTAGCTGAATATCAAACACCTTAAAATATAAAACATAGCTCAAGAATTATTTTTACCAACTATGAATATTTTAGTAGTAGAATCCCTATAGAATGTTAACAGACAAGAATTATATAGTTTAATACAGAAAAATTGAAACCAAAAGCCATACACAATATCTTAGCATGACAATCATGATGACATTTTTGCAACATTTTAATCTTTGTATTGGCACAGAACAGTCTTTTTAGTCAATCATATCTACCTAGTATCTAAGAAGGTCTTCATCTCATTTGGTGTCATTTAATGGAATGTCATTGAATTGTGTGACATTTTCCATACTACTTAATGCCTAAATATCTCTAAGTGCAGTGGCATGTACATTTGAATGATTGTCTCATTTTGACTTAATGTGAACCTCCTGTCACAAATATCTGGAGCACAAGATAAAGGTAGATGTTTGAATCTAGAAGAAAAGCCTTCTTACAATTAACAGTCACAGTTTTACATTTTTGAAGACCTGTATACCTGAAAGGCATGAATGCATTTAATATACCATAAGATTAGCGATAAGCAATTGTCAAAGTCAAATGAAAACTTTTCTTAATTTACCTTTGTACAAGAGCATCTTTAAATCAGAAATCCTTATTGTCTTGCTTCTAGAAAACTTAATTCTATGACAATAACCAGTGTAAACATATCATGATAATATATTTTGAACAATATTTATTGGGATGTGTTAGTGTTTCTGTCTGGATGTCCCCTCAAAGTCTCTTGTGGTCATGGGGGAGGGGCCTTTTGAAGGGAGATGAAAATAGAGTTTGTGATCAGTTCTTTGTCTAGTGCTAGGTTTGGTAGTGTGAATATTGAACCTGCCCTGGGGTGGGTAGCTGGTATACAATATAAAGAAGGGAAAGAGGCTTGTTTTTCCCTTTTACTCTTGTTTTTTTTGATCTCTGCCACCACCATGAATGGTTGCCTTTCAGCCCCACCACCCTGCCTTGGAGCCAGTTCAGTATGAATTGAAACCTCCACAAACTATATAAGCTAAATAACCTTTTATTCCTTCATTTTGAGTGTGAGATATTTAGTCTCGAAAATGAGTCATTCAGGTATTTTTTTGTTTGTTTGTTTTGTTTTTATTTTTTTGTACCTGGGATAGAACTCACAACCTTGCACCTGCCAGGCAGGTGCATAAGCTACTGAGCCAATCTCCTGAACCTAGTGTCAAAAATGAGAGAAAAGTAACCAAGACAAAATTTGGTAGCTGGAGTGGTACCAGACTGCTGTAACTATAACTGATCATGTGGTTTGAGAGCCTTTGTGAATGGCTTGTGAGTAGAGATTGGAAAGGTTCAGAGATTCCAGCTGAAAGAGTAGAAATAAAATGCCTTAGGCTGTCCTGTGTGGAAGATTCTGATCAGAGCTGAGAAGATTCTGATCAGGCTGATAGTCATTCTGCTGGTAAAGATGAAGCTCAGGAGGTTTCTGCTGGGAAGAAGGACTGCACTGGCTGGTGGACTCCTGGTGATGTGTGTTATGGATTGGAGGAATGTTTGTCTGCCTTTTTCTCATGTCTGGAGATTTTACCCGAGACTAAGGTTAAGGGCAGCATACTAATTTATCTGGCATAAGAAATTTCAAAGCAGTCAAAAGTTGAGGCTGTGATATGGTTATTGTTGGGGCTTTTAGTCAGATTTACAGCAAATCAAGAGCAAAGAACCCTGAAGAATATTTTCAAATGCTGCAAATTTGGCCAGAAAGGAAGCTCCAGTAAATGTGTAGACTGCCAAGATAGAGCACAGGAGATCGCTATTGTTGAGAAGAAACAGGTGAATAGAAAAGATGGTCTGAGAGCACCACAAGAAGACTCCACCCTTTGAAACCTCAAAATTGCAAAAGCAGATGTTTTTGCTTTGAGGAGAAAACTGTAGAACATCATGTTCTAGAATGACAGCAGCCACACTATGTTCCAGAATGGCACTGGCAGCTGTACCAGTTTTCAAAATTGTGGCAGCTGCACCAGGTTCCAGAATGGTGGCGATTTAGAAAATTTTTTTTTTTGTCTCAGAATCAGGCTCAGAGTGCCCAGCAATCCAGAAACTTGACACCTACAGTCAAGAGAGAGGAAAGCCTGGCTACTGTTACAACTGGCAGCAGACCTCAGCATCATCCATATGGTGCTGGTTTTAGGTGCATACAAATGCAAGAGTTCTGAGATTAAAAAAGTTTCCATCCCAATTTTGGAAAGCTTGGGAGGCCAGGAAGTGTGCCCCTGAGAGGGCAATATGTAAAGCCAAAGGTTCAGTGGAGAACCTAAATGTTTGAAAAAGTCAGGAGAATAGATCATGTAAGAAAACCTACAAGGAGGAAAAAAGGTCAACCCAAGAGAGAAACCGTGGGAGAAACAAACACTGGAAGTGTCATGGGATGGAGGCACACAAACCTTTTGGAGCTCACAAATTACTAGAGATGACTTTAGATGCTAGACATGGAACTACAGAACTTAATGTTTGCCTTGCTGGATTTTGGACTTGCTTTTGTCACAATCCTTTGCATCCTTCTGTTTGTAACTTTTGGAAAGAAAATATTTATCTTGTGCCATTGAATGTTGAAAGTGTTTAACTCTGTTTTCATTTGTACAGGGTATGGCAGCTAAAAGTTTGCCTTACAGCCCAGAGGAGAGTTGGGACATTTCAGCAATGATGAAACTGTCAGGACCTTGGTAACTCTTGTAAATGGACTGAATGATTTTTGCATAAAGAGATGTGAATGATTCTTTGTGAGGACCAGGGACAGAATGTTATGGTTTATGTCTGGATATTTCCCCAAAGTCTCATGTGGTCGTAGGGGATGGGTCTTTTGAAGGCAGCTGTATATAGAGTTTCTGATTAATGCATTGTCTAGTGTTAGGATTGGTGGTGTGAGTGCTGCACCTGCCCTGGGGTGGGTAGCTTGCATACAATATAAGGGAGGGGAAGAGGCTTGTTTCTCCCTTTTGCCTTTTTGCTCTTGTTGTTTTTGGTATCTGCCACCACCATAAATCGTTGCTCCTCAGCCATCCCACCCTGCCTTGGAGCCAGCTGGGTATGGACTGAAATCTCCACAAACTGTAAGGTAAACAAACCTTTTATTCCTTCATTTTGAGTGTGAGGTATTTAGTCTCAGCAATGAGAGAAAAGTAATCAAGATAGTGTCTTCCATAACGCGATGGAAATCCAATAAATGAATGAAGACTGGATAATTATTTCCAGGCATCTGCTTCCTTTTTCATCATTTGAAGTCCTGTTCAACAGTTTCTTCCCACTCTAAGGAAATTTTGTGCAATTATCTAAACAATTTTGATTACTTATGAGACCCAGATCATAACACTTAATACATTATTGTTGAACAATGAGAGACTTTCAAGTCAATACATAAACTACAATATGCATTACATTTATGCAACAAATTTTAACAATAGTTGACCAACTGGAAGTGATTAATTTTTCTCAACTCCACAACAATATATTTAGATACTTAGCAAAATCTATTTGATTACACTGTACACCAATAGATTTAAATTAGTTTATAATTTCTGCTCCTCTATACCCAAATCTCCTTCTCATCTACTGTTTACTTCCAACACAATTAAAAATAGTTTTTAATTTTTCCATCTCTATATTCAAATCTGCTTCTCATCTACTATTTACCTTTTAAGCTATTTGTGAAAAACTTCACTTTTCTTTTCTTTTCAAATTTTAACCCATCTTTTAATAATGATAAAGTTGAATGAATTGTAACATTAGGAACTTGCAAAAATTACCTGAAAAGTGCAAGCTAAAACTTGCAGTTTTTACTCTAACGAGTAAGACTTGGTGGTTCTTCCCCTATCATTACAACTTGACAAAGGATGAATAAACCAAAAGATAATCTACACTAAAATAATCACAGATATTTCAGAGAAATGAAATTACAGGAAAATCACATTCTGAAATCTGCAGAGACAAGTGAATACAGAATCATAGCTGATATTTGATTATGTTAAGAAAGAGCCACTAGAACTACAGTCTATTAAGAGAACACAAATAATAATTTTGACAACTGTCTAGAACTTTGTGTGGGCTTGAATAAAAGAATTCTGAAAGCTCTAGTCACTCTATTTAAAAAGTGGCTAAATATTGTGCATGTTTTGTTCCAGGAATCACATCAGACTGTCACACGGAAAAACCAAGTAAAATATTTTCATGAATATGACCAGAAACAAAAAAGAGTAACTACTAAAAAAAGACACATACGATTCTCCACAAAAGGCTTACCCTCCAAGTGAGAAGACTTTTCTAGAGATTTATACCTAGAATAATATTCTTCAATTCTAACCTACTCTAGACTTCCTATACTCCTTTAGAGTGATATGTTGGAAGATATATTTGTTGAAACATGACACATGTCTAGATGCGCTTTTCTGTAGACTGCGCCTGATCAGTTATTATGAAGAGTGGTTAATGGATGCTTACCAAACTGGAATACACAAATAAAAATTTTAAAATCTAAACTATCACAAGGCTATTTCAAAAAATTGCAACAAATAATTATTTTACTAGAAAGACAAAAATATTTGACATAATAATTATAGAATGATTTCTTTATAAATTATAGAAACAAAGTGTTGATATTATGGGGAATCCTGAGAAGTTCACAGAGTGCTTAAATATTTGACCCAACAGCATCTGAGGTGTGCCTATGAGGATGTTTTGGGTAAGAGTGACATCTGAATTGGAAAACTAAGTAAAGCAAATTGTTCTTTGTAATGAGGTTCACTCCTATTGCAGACTTGGAATAGAAAAAGAAGACTGATTATCAGGGATATCTTCTTGCTTGATTATTTGAACTGGAATGTTCATCTTTCCTAAAATTGTGATGGAAGCTGAAGTACTAGTTCTTCTTTGAGTCTTGAGTCTTATGAAATTTACACTGGAACTGAAACAATTAGATTTGATTTTGATACCGTTGGATTTATACTGAAGCCACACATCAGGTCTTCTCGGTTTCCAAGTTACTGACTACAGATCTTGGTCTTGAGACTTCTCAGCTTTTGTGTTCACACTATTCAGTTTCCTTCAGTAAATCTATATAACAATATAAACACCATTATCTATTAGCTATGGCTACAATTATATCTATATCTCTATATGTATTCAAATTACCAGTTCTGATTGTCTAGAGATGAACCAAAACTTTGTAAATCCATGAAACTCAGATCACATTATTCAAAATCAATACCAAAACGTTTATGCTTAAACATATTTGTGAAAAGTGCAGACCACTAAAGCAAAAAAATCTTAAAACCATCAATTTAAAGACAACAAAACAAAACAAAGCAAAAATGACAAAACAAGCTCAATTTAGATGTACCTAGATCATAATGATAGTGAAATTTTGAAAAACAAAAGCAGCAAGAGTATTGAGAAAAATGTTAAATGTGTTAATCATAAACAAAATAAGTATAGCCTCAAATTTTACGTACAGAACTGTTACTACCTTTTAAAATTGAAGCAGTTAAAAGACTTTTGGTAGATAAACAAAATCCCTTCAGGAAATTCAAGCAAGTACATCAGCTGAAAGTCATAATAAAAGTCAGAAATTATAATCTACACAAATAAAGTAATATAACAAAGAAGAAAAAAATCCTATTAAATATTTTTCTTAGTTTCAATTAAACTGATAGATCTGTGTTGATGAGTAAGAATGAACTGAATATAATCTGGATAAGTGAATTAAATGATAGGAATCTCATAAAATACATAATATGAAGAATTATGGAATACTTAGTTAAAATTTCTGAAATTTTTGTTTAAATTAACATAAATGTGTTCTGAAAACTCCAGAGCAAATATATTTTTGAAAGATGTATAATTTATATGCTTATTATGAGGTAAACAGAATCATGAAATAATTAAAATTAGAGAATGAAAATAGTTGGGAAGGAAATACTAATAAATCAAGAAACAGATTGCAGAACAACAAAGATCATAAGAAACTCAAACTTTACACAACAGTAAAAGCATTTGTTTTTGAAGAAAGAATAAAACTTAGTTTGTGTGCATCTAAAAACAGTATGAAACAATAAACTGAACTTAATAGAAATAGAAGAAGAAACAGGTTTCTAATATAGTTGAAAGATTCAACATTTTACTAGCATTTGATGAATTGAGCTAGTAAAAATGAATTAGAATATTGTTGACCTGAACTGCAGTATTCATTAATATAATCCAATTGGCTTATACAGAATATTATATGAATGTAAGTAGAATAGACATTCTTCTTAATCTCGTAAGTAATGTTCAGCCAAACAGACCATAGTTTGGACAATAGAATACACATTAACAGATTTAAAACAATTGAAATTATAAAAATGATTCCACAGACAATAACAGAATTCCAGTAGATATTAATACTGAAGGGAGATGTCAATATTAAAATAAGTTCAATGCAAGAATAACAAGAAAATATCCAAATACTTCAGTATCAAACAATACAATTCTAAATAATATATACATAAATAATAAAATTTAAAGTATTTGAACTAAATAAAAATAAAGACATATCAACATTTGTGTGTCACAAAAAAGATAGTGCTAAGATGAAAAATATGAGCATTAATTGAACATATCAGGAAAAAGTATTCTACCCTTTCACTTTTAGAAACTAAATTAAAAAAAAATTCATAGCTAAATATCAGAAGAAAGTAATGAGTGTAGAAAAAATGAAAGTTTAAATAGAATAGCAGCAAAGAAATCAATAACACAAACAAAAAACTTATGGGCTTTTTCAGAAAGAGATCAATAAAGGAATGACAAGACATTAGCAAAGCTAAACAAAATAAAATAGAAAAAACAAAATAAAGAGAAAATAAGCATAAAAGAAAGGAGTGTTTACTCTCTATCTCATAGATAGTACATGAATAGTAAATAATATGACAGGCAACTCTATGCCCACAAATTTAGTAACCCAGATGAAAAAAGACCACTTATAAGGGGTAAAATGCCAACAGTTCACAAAGAGCTATAAACAATATGAATAAATTCATATTCATTAAACCAGTTAAATAAATAACAGTGTTATAAAATAAAACATTATTCCTGAATATTCTCATGGCAAATGCTACCAAACAACTATGGAGAAACTGTATGATTTTTGCCTAAACTTTTTAAAGCTTTAAACCTCTTAAGGCCAATATCACCTTACTAGATAAGTAGATAAAGACATTACGAAGTGGAAAAAGTATACTCCCAAATCCTTTATGACTATAAATAGAAAACTTGAGAAGTTAAACATTACCACATTGAAACTAACAATGTATGAAAAGAGTCATAGAGCAAAACTAAATATTATAATTCAATGTAGTTCACCACATTAAGCTAGTAAAGAAAAAGACTTATGACCTTATCAACTAATGCAGAAAAATTTCTCAAAAAGTTCTTATACCCCTTCTAGATAAATCATCAACAGATTCATCTTTATAAAGAACAGTTACTGAAAACCTATTAGGATTATTATAATTTTTCCCTCAATTAAGAAACAAGGCACTATTGTGTAGAAAGTCTTAAGTAGTACATCATAATAAAAGTAAAAAAATTTTCACAGGCTCAAACATAAGAAATAAAATAGGCTTTGTTCACAAATAAGATGATTGTGGCAAGTTCGATGCCAACTTGGGCGACTTAGTGACTTAGCAAGACACTTTCTCAAAATACAAAATAAAAAGGGCTGGGGATGCAGTTCAGCAGGAGAAGCCCTGAATTCAGTCCCCAATACTGCAATAAATAAATTTAAAGCCAGGTGTGAGTGTGAATGTCTGTAGTTTTAGCTACTTAGGAGGCGAGGGACTGATTGCAAGCTTAAGAACAACCTGAGCAACTTATCTAGACCCTGTTTCAAAATACAAAGGGCCAGGGGTATAGCTCAGTGGTGTAGTGCCATCTGGTTTCATCCCCAGTACTGAAAAAAAATTAAGAGGATTGGTACTGCTGAAGAAAATCATACCAGCATTCTGTAATTCTATGTACATCTGCCCCAACTACTAGCCTCTGAGCCTATAAAACCTAAATGAGGCTGGGTGTGGTGGTGCACATTTATTATTATATTTGGGAGGCTCAAGCAGGAGGAGCTCAGTGAGTTCGAGGCCAACCTGGGTTACAAAGTGAGCCTTGTCTCAAAAAATCAAAATGAAAACCATAACCAAGTAAATAAATAAATAAAGATGATTGCATATATAAAAAATCTGAAAATTTGACAAAGGTGTCCCTGAAGTAAAGTAAGGTGACAGAAAACAGTTTGACAAATCAGAGTCAATTATTTTCCATATATTAGCATTGAAAAGTTGTAAACTCCAATTACAATAAACCACTCTCATTTATAATACAAAAAGAGAAACATATAGGTATGAATTTTTTTTTTTTTTTTTTTTTTTTTTGGTACTGGGAATCAGACTTGTGACCTTGTGTCTGCCATGCAGGCTCTGTGCCGCTGAGCTGTATCCCTGGCCCATGTAGGCATAAATCTAGTAAGTATATATAAGATATATGTTTAGAATATTATAAAACTTGTATGAAATAAAGCTAAAATACTTAAATGAAATATTTCATGCTTATGTATTGGAAGACTCAATATCGTTAAAGTGTCAATTCTTCCCAACGTGATTTATAGGTGCAATGCAATTCCAATAAAAATCCTAGGGTGCTAAATTGTAAGCATTTTTGGCAGTTTGGACAGTTATAACAAAGTGCTATAGAATGAGTATTGCATACAAAGACAGAAATATATTTTTTGTAGTTTTAGAATCCAGAAGATAAGGAAGATTACTTGGCTAGATTCTGGCAGGATCTCCTTTTCAAGTTATATACTGTGTCTTCTTGTTACTTCCCTGCATGAAAAAAGGATTTAGAATTTCTCTAAAGTCTTTTATAAAAGCAGAACTCTAGCTGGAGTCATAGTTTATTCCTGAAATTGCAGCATTGACGGAGACTGAGAGAGGAGTATTGCATGTCCCCTGGCATCTGATAAATGAATAAAATAAATAAAAAAATAAATCACCAAGAACATAGCTCAGTCTAAAATTCCTCTGAGTTCAATTCCTAATGCAACAATAAGTAAATACATAGATTTGTAAATAAAAGTACAAACTAATGAGACCCCTATAATAATGACCTGATCATTTCCCAAATGCCTCACCTCCTAATAGTAATAAAATTATCCTGGAAGTGGGATTCCCACATATGGATTTATTGGAATATATGCAGCCAATTGCACTAGTCATGATCATGAAAGTCTTTAAACTTGTACAGAAAAGCAAATGATCTAGAAGAACCAACAGGCTAATGATGACAAGGAACAAATATTAGGAATTATAGTAGTTATTATATGATTTAATATAGAGTTATAAGAAGGAAAGAAATAGATAATTATTCAACAAAATAGAATATAGAGCTCAGAAATAGAAATTTAGCAAATTTAGTTAACTGATTTTGACAAACAGGAAAAATAGTTTAATAAAGAATAGCCTTTACCAAATAATAATAATAATCTAGCCATAGAACTTGAACTTTATTACTAAAAGTTATTCAAATGGTTCATTGTGCTACATAAAAGATTCTAAAATATAAAACTTTAAATTACTGTATTAGGAAAATATTCATGTAACTTTTAGTAAAGAAGAGTTCAGTGAAAAATGTTTAGCTTCAGTAATGAAAGCACAATTCACAAAATAAGAAAATTAAACTTTATTTTTTAAAATCTCCCTGTGTGAAAAACACAAAGAAAATTTAAAAGGGGACCACAGCTTGGGGATAAGTATTTGCAAAACACAAACATGATAACAGAGAAGAGTTGCTTGCATAATATATAAAGAATTTTTAAAATTTGATATTAGTCCTGGTGCCACAAGCATGTAATTTCAGCACTGAGGGAGGTTGTTACAAGAGGATCACAAGTTTAAGTTCCATGTGGGCAAACAAGCAAGATGGTTTTAGAAAAAAAAAAAAAAAGGAAAAAAGAAAAAAGAAGAAAGAAAAAAAAGAACAGTATAGGTCATAGAACACCTGAGATGAATCAATAAGTACAGTGGGGTAAAGAAACAAAACAAAACAAGAAAATAAAAATAAAAACTTGACTTTAGGAAATCAGATTATCCAGTTTAAACCAACAGCAACAGCAGTAATAATAAAAACAAAAGAAAACGAACAGATGACTGATGAAAAAGATATGCAGATAGCGAACAGGCATATAATAGTGTTCAAAGGATTTATTAAAAGTTTAAAAGTTAAAAAAGAGTTTACATTAGAACAATAATATTCTACTACATGCCTATTAGAATGATTAAAATTCTTTCTTCCAAAAAGCATTGTCAATTTCTTCTGAAATATAGAACAATAAAATATATCATTTATTACTGAGGAGTATAAAACAAATATCACTTTGAAAGATAGGTGGTCAGTGTCATAAAAAGTAAATCAATAGAAATCATACTTCTTCGCACTTGACTTTTGAAACTTTTGCATGAACTTCCATCTGCACAAGAACTCACATGTGACTAAGACTGTAAGCAACTATTATGTCCCTCCATAGTGAATGGACATATAAACTGTGGTACAGACCCACACTGAAATATTACTTAGTAATGAAAAGAAAAAAAACTTGCATCCTCTAAAAATATTGTCTAAAGGTAAGTACATAGTTCTAGTAAAAGAAAGCAATTTAAAAATCTAGGCACAGTGACTTTAATTGTACGATAGAAAGGCAAAGCTAAAATGCTAAGAATTTTTTCTTTGTTTTTTTTTTTTTTTTTTTTTTGGTATTGAGAATCAAATTCAGGACCATGTGCTTGCCAGGCAATTGCTGTGGCACTGAGCTAAATCCTTAGCCCCACAAACCTAAAATATAGTAAAAAATTGTTTTAAAAGATGTGGGGAGACAGATGGGGAATTGAATAGAAATAACAATAAATGTATTTTGGATTTCAAATCAGCCTGTTGAACAGCAAGATTGTAAACACTCGACCCTGTACATACATCAAAACCCAGAAAAATTTATATTACAGAAAATGAACCATAATGAATAAAAATTGGAAAAATTATAAGCATTCCCAAGGTGGGGGAAAGCATGGAGCAGAATGTATACTATAACAAAGCAATAGGATTACAGTCACGCATTGTTTAACAATAGGGTTATATTGTAAGAAATGTATCATTAGATAATTTTTTCATTGTGCATACATTGAGGAGTGTACTCTCATAAATCAATATAATATATGCAAGCATTAGATATGTGATGATCCATGTAGCATAAACTGGCAACCTTCTCAGTAAATTTTTTTACAAGGAAGATTATAGTGTACATTCTACAATGAAAATAAAAGCATAAAAATATAAACCGACAGTGTTTTTGTCATTATCAAAGGTTTCATACTATGCACAATTGTATGCACCATCTTTTTATGCAGTAATTATGCACAGTTAGTAGGTACAGTTTCTGTTTTTTACAGAAACATCAACATATTCCCATTTGTAAGGTGCTACATTACTATTTCACAATGACTGCAATAACACTAGAAAACAGGAATTTTATTTCCAATATATTCTTACAGAACTGCTATTATTGAACAGGCATCCCATCATTGACCAACATACTAGGTTGTAAGACCTAAGTATATTTTGTAATTATGTAAGGCACAATTTCTGAAAGGGTATTCCAGAAAATGTACTGATGTAAGCGATTCTAAAATAGAGCAGAAATTATAAAACTAAACATAAATCAACCATGTCTAAGACTGCACTGTGGTTAATTAACCTATCTTACATGAGATACGGGTTAACAATTTTGATATTGTTAACGCGAATACCGAAAAACGTCAAAATGGATATTTAATCACTGAACAGAGATTAGACCCTCAAGAAGGTGTCTATTCAACCAATTTATTCTTGTATTGAATAAATTTGAAGCAAATGTCATTTATATATTTCCTGTTATATTATCATATACAAATTAGTGGGAAATATGCAAGTTTTGGTCATCGAATATTTAAATAATTGGACTGGCAAATGTTTAAATCATATTTTTCCCTATCAGAGTGAGAGTTTGTAGATAAGCAGAGAAGGAAGCTAGAATGATCCGTGTTGTAATGGGTTACATTTGGAGATATTATGAACTCATGTTTAGTTTTGTGTACACTCAGATGGTTAAATACAGTCGTATTTATAAGGATATGCTTATAGAAACATCAGTGCATATTCAACGTTTGTCTTTTTCTATCAATGGTAATTATGTAGGAGCAACAGTAGTCAGTCACAGAGGTCACAAGTAAAATGCACACTTTAGATTCAAATACATTCATTATGCATTAAATGAAACCAGAGATTCTTGTCTAAATGCTGATTCCAGGAATCTAAAAATATGTGTCAGGGACTATCAAGCAGACCTGCAGCATTCTGTGGTGGTAGAATATACGGAAGTTATCAAAAAGAATAAAAGCAACACTGCAACGATGGAATTTGCCAAAGCAACAGGGATGCCAACTAAAAAGAGCTCATAAAATAAGAGCCATGATAATTTGAGTAAAAAATAAAATAGTATTTGAATGCAACCTAAATTTAAAGTAGATATCCATGAGTTCTCACTGGCATATCTCAATGATTGAATGAAAAAGAATTGTGAAGAAAATACATTCCGCTTACTGAAAAATATCATAATTCCTCTAAATGAAAGCATTTAGAGGAACATAACTCCAGTTTCTAAGTGTAGATTCCTCATAGTGACTCCTTTGTCAAGGGTGTGAAACAGACAATCCTGACAACAATCACATGTGGTGAGTTACTACTGGTATATGTGATAGAAACAACTCTCACCTTCTGTGAATAGATTTCTTATAAAAGCACATAGCCTATTATTTTCATGAGAAAAATACTAGTCAAATTTCAATAGAGAAATAAGAATGTATTCTATGAAATTCTTGAGAAATACTCCTAAAGCTATCTAAATCAGCAAGGGAAAAAAAGGAAATTTGTAAAGAGTCAAAAGAGACATGATGACCGTAAAATCAATATGTATCCTGAATGGGATCCTGAAATATAAAGAGGATATTAGGGAAAACTAGGAAATAAGAATAAAGCATGAAATTTAGCTAATAATACTGGATCACTATTAGTTCATTTATTGTAACAAGTATATCATAATTTGGCAGGATATCAATAATAGAAGAAAGTGGATACTGGATAAATACAAACTCTATGCTGTTTCTTCAATTTTTCTCTAAATTGAAAATGATTCTAAGAAGAAAATTTAATTTACGTGTCATTAGGTCATTTCTGAACTGGTCAAACGAGAGGTATCAGTGGAAAATGATCTTAAAGCTAGCTTCATTGTCTTAAATTCACCAAACTTTTCCCAGTCAATTTTGGTTTCAGTAATTTCTGTGAAATTATATAGGTAAGTTGCTTTCATAATTAGTTATTTCTTCCAACCTACACAGTCTGAGTTTACTTGGATATTTCTTCATTTTAAATGTGGGTTAGATTTACAGCATTGTCCACCCTCCTCCCTTGATCATATTGTACTACCATATTTTTATGAAAAAATTAATTCGAATATACATTTAATGAATGTAGGAACCATGCATTCAAAACTTAGGACAGCACCAAGAATGAAACATTCACTTAATGAATGTTTTTTGAGTGATTGACTGAATGAATGGATTTGAATGGTAGTTCCACTACTAACTAGCAATAATGACATCTGTTTTGTCAGATTTCTATGGGAAAATCTTGCAGATGTAGCCCCATCTATCACAAGCTCCAAATCCTCCTTTAGAATAATTTTACAGAGTTGTTCTGGTCTGTGTTTCTCTGTTGTAACTTTGATGGTCAATTTACCTGTTACATCCCATTCTTCGGACTTATTGACTGCAGATAATTAAATTTATTTTATTATCTGCAAGAGTTTCCAGAGAGATCTGTGCTTGATATTTACTTAATCTGAGGCAAGCGAGCTTATGATTATGTAGGATCCTATTTATCCCAGTTACATCTGTGTGTTTGTATCTATCTACATTTGCAATCATATGTGTGTGTATATATATATATATATATATATATATATATATATATATGATAAATACAATCAGAAAATACTGACAGAAATGTAGGGTTAAATTTTAACAAATGAAGAATAAAATTAAAGTGCATCTAATTATTGATTTTGCTGTAGTTAAAAAATATTCCATGTGTGTAGGCTCTTCACTGTCCAAATGAATTGAGAAAAACTCCAAGTATTTTGCCTTGAGCAATACCAGTGGAGCTGAAGTTTATGAATATAGGGAAGATCACAAAAGAAACAAGAATGAAAGAGAAAGATAGATCACATACATGTGACTCTTGCATGTTCTTTAGAGTTTTCAGATGGAGATACAGTATTAAGTAATTGCATGTATCTGTTGTATTTAATAATTCTGAATAATTCTATGTTAGATACATTTTTTCATAAGACTGAGATGTCAAAGAAGTTACTATATATATACATATGTATATATGATTGATAAGGAAAAATAAAAAAATCTAAGAAGTAAAGAAAGAAATCGAAAGAAATGTCATCTAGGATCACATGAAGATTTTTATAGAGGAAGGAATGGTACTTCATGAGCAATGTTGTTAAGTACAGATGAATACTGAAAATTGAGTATGAATTTATTAATCCCAACATTGCAGACCCTGGCAATTAAAGCTTTGCTAAAATCCTGGAGGTGATTTAAAGACGTTTGAAAAAGAATGAGAGAACACAGAGGTAATGAAATTAAACTATAGCCAAATGTTTGCGTTCCTTTTCATTAGAAGACAAAATGGAATAGAAGCCGGGAAGGTTAACAGGTTGGCCTTATGGATAATATGGGAAATTGCCATGTGGATGCAAAGATCCATTTGAAGAAACAATGTTAACACAGGCAACTGAACACACAAATTCAGGTGACATTTTTTGTTATAACACTTTATTGTTAGAAATTCATTTAAAATCTGGCATAAATTAGTCAATAATTAAAGACAAGTGCTTGCAATCTTTCTTTAGCTTCCTACTTTGAAAAGAAATGGTGAGTGAAGGAAAATAATACCTGAGGAAAAAATATAGTCCCTAAAATATATATGCATTGCTGTGGTTAAAGATAAATTTACTTTGCTGCTTGCTGGAGAAGACACATAAATGTTAGCATAGTAATAATTAACTATGTGTAACTGTCCCTTTTGAGACACACTGTAATCACTCCGTGGCATAAGATCACATTTCTCTCCAATTTCAGTTTTAGTGTCTCTAAATGCAAAAATTCTTTAAGCATGCATAATTCTGGAAGTTTTGATATACATACTAAATACATAAAGCAAAACCCTAAAGATTTGTGTTACCCAGGGACTTTACAAAACTCAACTTGAAATCTTGGTCAGTTAAAGATTTCCTGAGTGTTTACTTTTCACCTTTAATTGATTTCCTGTCTGAGAAACTCATATCATTTCCACCTACTAAAAGTACATGTCAGAGGAACAAGATGGCATTAGGACCATTAGAGTTCAGAACACAGTTTCTTTTTACCTCATGTATTTTATCCTCATGTAGGACAATTGATATTTATTTCCCTCTCACTCTATGCTAGTGTCTGTGGTAAGACTGCTGCTTGAATCCCCAAACAAGAAAAGATGGGAAAGGACAGGAAGAGAAAAGTGTTTAAGGAAACTGTGCAAGATTCTATTTCTAGTTTATAGATCTGAAATTTGAACTCCAGGATTTCACTCTGAGACCTGATACCTAATTACTTTCTCATGAAGTAAATTATAAAAAAAAGAAGAAATTTATAAACTATGCTCAGCGGGAACTAAATTTTCCCTTCCAAAGTTGATTTAGAAATATACTGGGAAATGTTAAATAAAGATTATTTGTTTACCTTACACATTATTTTACTATTCACAGTATATGCTTTCCTTGCATGGAAAAGGAGTGGGAATGTGCTCAAGTGTGTGGTACATAAATTGGAAGGAAACATTATGTGAGAACCAGCAGGAAAACAAATGGTGATGAACTAACTCTGCCAGTATTACTGAAGGGTGCAGGGAGGGTAAGAATTTACACAGACTGGAAAGCATACATCACTAGCAAGTCAGTTTATAATATTTCAACAGCAGTTCTAGGGAAGCTGAAATCCCAAACAATTCTTACATTTTGTTCTGTCCAATAAGTCTATTGTCAAAGAGAAGGATTACTTTTCACTCGTAATTATATGCTCAGTGTCTAGCAGAAGGTCGGGAAGATAGGAAGTTCTCAATAAACACCTATCAAAACAATACATTTAGAGCTATGATACTGAAAAAAGGAGCCATGTGAAGGAAAGACTAGAAACTGAAGTGTGTGTTCATCTCAGATGCCCAGTTTTGGATTGGCTCTTTAAATTTGGGAGGTTCCATTTTTTTCAAATCTTTATATGTTCTTGATATTAGTCCTTAGTCTGAGGAACAACTGGCAATTTTTTCTTCCTCAATCTGTGAATCTGTGAATTGTCTCTTTGCTCTGTTTTTTTTTTTCTTTTTTTTTTTTTTTTTTTTTTTTTTTTTTTTTTTTTTTTTTTTTTTTTTTTTTTTTTTTTTTTTTTTTTTTTTTTTTTTTTTTTTTTTTTTTTTTTT
>RJWM01032963.1:0-20984 GCA_004363535.1 Dasyprocta punctata | reverse complement strand
AGGAGACAAGCAAACAACTAGCGTAAATACACAACATTGCAGGTTTACAAAGCCGGAAGATAGAAGCTTGACAATGGTTGCAATTTGCGCATCGTTATCTTTAAAATGGTTTCTTACATTAACAGATATAGACATGTAAGATTGATCCAATCATATGAGTATTAATTGTTCCCTCTCAATAACGAATACATTGAGCAGTATATGTGATTCAGAGTCTACAATGGATACTGTGGAAGGGTAGAGAACTGCTCAAAGAGCAAAGACAATTGGGAGGGGAATGGGCGGAAAGGGAAAAGGGAAGAGGAGGGGATATAAACCTGTATATGTGTATATGTAAGATAACTAAAAAGAACACTGCTCAATTCCTTTGATTTTGTCTCCTTTCAAGAATGTGAAGTACAGAGCTGGGGATTTAGTTCAGTGGCTCAAGCACCTGCCTGGTAGGCATGAGGTTGTGAGTTTGATCCCTGGTAATAAAAAAAAAAGAATGTGAAGTATCACTCCAAATAGGTTCTGAAAAGTTTGTATAATGTAGCTCGATCACATAAAATTTGTGTAATGAATAGATAAGCATAATCAGTACATTTGTTACATGCAAATAGATACTTCTTAAAGGAACTCATAAGTTTATTTCTGTTTTTACAACTATGGAAGCTGGCTACACTCCCCATGTCATTTCCTGGCAAAACCTTGCCTGTGAGCTAAGATCACCTGCCCAATGAAGTCGCATTAATGGAAAAATGTGGACCTGAATCAGCTCAAACCTTAACCACCTGAGCCTTAGGAATGATCTTTCCCAGCCTCTCCTTATTGTAGAAGTGACTGGCCTTTATGGCAAAGTCTGCTTTTTGGTAAAATGTATGATGAATGCATATAAATAATTACTTTATTGGTAAAAACTGTGAAAGCTGTTTTTACTCTCCTGATGCTGGAATACAACATTTTTTCAGTGCACAGCAACCCCTGGTGCAGCTTCTCTGAGGAACAAGGGACTCCCTTTCAGATCAGTCCAGAGGCAGAGATGGAAGCCACCACGCCTGCACTTAGAGAATGAGATGCTGAGTAAACTCCTGTGGCTTTGCGGGAACAGTGATTTTGTCCCACGGACAGTTAAATGGAATCTGGGAGTTTTGTATTTCTGTTCAATTCTGTGGGAGCAAAACCCAAAAGAAAGGAGAGTGTGATTTAAGAACTTTCATGGTCAAAATAAACACCAGCAAGAAGGAATTACTGAGTCTAAACTGTTAAAAGATCACCAGCCCTTAGCCCTAGTCACATCGACACCATAACTTCCATAGATTTGTATTCCAGCAGCCAGTATAGAGATTACATTAGGAGACTGCAACAAGCGTATTTGAAAACTGTGTACTTAAATCATAAATTCGGTTGTTTTGGGCAAGTGTATATTGAGTACCTATATGTGAAAGGGAAGGGAGACTTGAGGCAGGCGTGTGTATTTGAAAAGCCCTCATCAAGCCACTGAGCACTTGCAGCAAGGCCTAGGCTGTCTAACATCCTGGGTTTTGTTCTAGCTGTAAAGGTGCCTCCCACTACGGCCTGACCAAGGACAGGAAGAGGCGCTCCCAAGATGGCTGTTCTGATGGCTGCGCAAGTCTCACGGCCACTCCACTCTCCCCAGAGGTTTCAGAAGCTCCCCTCGAGCCTGGTCTAGACAACCCTTCCTGCATGTCCACAGTGGAGAACTGTCATTCAGAAAACAGCTCCTTGGACACTGGCCGGAGCAACCGAACCAGAGGTGAGTCAAATGGGTGGGTGTCTGGGAATGGGCTCTTGGCCTTCCTTGGGATTGTACTCTGAGGAATACTCACTGTGGAAAGTTCTAGAAATGTTTTTTTAAAGGGAAATGTTTCTGGTAGTTTTGGCAGCCACTCAATATCCAATTCTCCAAAGTGAAATGAAACCACGAGTACCTCAGGTCATTAAAATGGTGTAATCTGACTTGGTGAAAGGGGTTGAAATGAGTCCTAGTATTTTATGGCTCCTGCCTGCTCAAGAAAGTACTGTTATATCCAATTTAGCCCAGGAGAGAAAACGGGAGATTTTTAAACAAGCTGAATATATTTCATTGTAGAAAACTTAGAAAATACAGGTAAGCAAATTCTGTAATCCTTCCATCTAGATACAATCACTGTTCATGTTTTATTGTAAATATCTTATCTAGTGTGTGTATAGAAGATGACTTAACTTGTAAGTACTATTCCTCTTGTCTCTCTCTTCCTCAGCATGGCCTTTTGAGCGATCTTCTTTCAGAATCAGATCTTTTAAAAAAATTAATCGAGTCTTCAGTTCTCTTCGAAGGACAAAGAATGGGAGTATAATTGCCAACCGTGCTGACCAGAGCAGAGAAAATCATGAAAATATCACTGTTCCTGAAGGTAAATGAACTCCCCCACAGGACCGGACATGAGCTGAGCTCCCAGAGTGACATCAGGGTTGAGGACAGGCTGACCACCATCCACCTTCTGTGACCTCTCTTTTCTCAAGGGTATAAAATGTTTTCACCTTGCTGGCCTACTTCTCTTATAGGTAAAGGAGGGAAGAAACTATTGGTCTCTATACAAAGGAGAAAAATTGTTAAAACCCTTACCTTAAGGGGCTAGCTTAATGTGTATAAATAATAATACAGTGAAAAACTTTTAAAATAGTGTTTGCACATAGTAAGTGATATAACAGTATTTGCTCTTATTACTACTATGTTTAAGGAGTGGTTCTGGGTATTTTACACACATTTTCTCATTTACTCCTCAACATAATCCTAAGAAGTAGTTACCATTATTATTCCTGCTTACATATGAGGAAACTGAAACATGGGAAGATTACTTAGTTTGTTCCAAATTATCTTGCTGTATTTTGAATTCAGATAATGTGACTCTAGAATCTATGCAAAGCAAACTGTTGGATCTTAGATCCTATGTTTTCTCCAATATAAATGGAGCTGGTGAAGTACTGCCTTACTTATTTCTTTTCATTTTATGTTAGAATTTTAGAACAGTAACAAAGATAACTTTAAAAATTAAGCTCTTTCTGTGTGCCAGGTCGTTTGAAATCATTTAGATGTCATAACAATGCTAGGGGATAAGGACTGTCATTCCTGGTTTTACACATGAGGACACTTGAGACTCAGGGAGATTAGGTAACTAACCCAGTCACCACGCTAAAAATTGGAAGAACTCGAATTTTAACTCAGATCCTTCAGTTTCAGAGACCACTCTCTTAACTACCAGGCTATACTGCCGTCCACTACCAAGGGTTGGGAGGTAGAACTCCAATTATTGTATTTGTTGTGCCTCAGAAAATTCATGAATGGTGATAAAAGGTTCCTTTTTACTTACTCACAATCACCTTATGCCCTGTGTGTGTGTGTGCACATAGACACACAGACACACACGTACACACAGCATGTTTTAACTACTCTAAGCTTACCACAGTCCCTAAATACTATATTTCCCTCAACCAGTCTTTGAATTTAAATCTGCATGGAGTTTAAGAATGCATATTTACAATGTTTCAAACTTCCTCAGGCCACTAAATTACCTTGTTAATTATGCTCTTCAATGTTTTAGAAGCAACTTAATTTTGTTTGTTTGTTTGTTTTCTGGGGGTTGTTTTGTTTTGTTTTCCGGCACCGGGGATCAAACTCACAACTTTGCACCTGCCAGAGCAGGCGCTTAAGCCACTGAGCCCAACTCCTGGCCCTAGTTTTTTGAGGCAGGGTCGCACTATGTAGCTCAGGTTGTAGTCCAAGCCGGCTTCGAACTCACAACGCTCCTCCTACCTCAGCCTCCCAAGTGCTGGGATTAAAGGCGTGTGCCACCACGCCCGGCTTTTTATTTTTTCTTATATTGTTCCTGGAGAGTTGAGGTCATTAGGAAAAAATGGACTAAGCTCATAGGTTCTGAAAGTAGTCACAGAGAGTGGATTATATAGAACTAAAGCCTGCAGTGTTACATCTTGCCAGATGACAGCATTCAAGGAGACTCTTAGGGCAAAAGTAGCTGTCAGCAGCTACTGGAGACAGAAACGTCTCAGCCCTCCACACCCGCACCTGAGCTTCAGGCTATTCAGAGGAGCCACTTTGCCCACCAAACTAGATGTGGCTTGGTGCCAGAGCTTTTCAGGGTCCCCTCTGAACACTATGAAAAAACAGCACTAGTTCTGCTGCTGGTTTTATAGATCCATAGGAAAGTCCTTTGAGAACTCTTACCCACGTGTGAATGCCCGGCTCCAGGAAACCCGACAGAGGCAGCCAGTCTCTCTGTCTTCTCAGGAGCCTGGCTTCTGACCTAGCTGAGAGTGACTTGTCACTTTGCCACCTCCAGCTAGTTAGTTCACTCCCCTTGGAGCTCTAAGGAGCCCTGTATAAAGGATGCCTCACTATTGAGGTCCACAGCAAGCAACTCAGCTGTTCTTCTCTACAGAATCACAATGGATGAGAAGTAGGGGGGACCCATGAAAGCTTTTGTGACAAAAGATGTTCTTCAGTCAAAACAATAAACTTTGAAAACACCAGCCTCCATAATCTTTGACCTCCATTTAACTCTAAATCAGTGGCTCAGGCAGATGAGGGACAAATTTCCAGAAGTCACATCCAAACCCTTGAATACGGGTTAAGTCATTTGACTTCCCTTTGCTGCTAGAGAGGACTAAGAACCTTCAAGCCTGAAAAGCAAGGCCTTCAAGAAAAACATCTCCAGAGTCGTCTATGAGGGTAGAAGAACAGATTTGTTCTGGCGCTGTCCCTTAATAAGCAAGTGATAAAGTTGTGATTGATTCCAAAAACACATCCATTCATACCTTTTCACTAAATAAGCTTCATCTGAAGGCTTCCAGGTGCAGGGGGCTGTGCAGAGAACCATAAAGCAGCCAGAAAAAAGGCCCTCCAGGATATGAGAGTCCAATGGGGGATGCAAGAAAGGAGCATGAGTAACAAAAATAGAAGGTCTAATGCCCTGAGAAACAGAGGGCACCTTATGGGGAATGGTGTTTTTAGAGAGAGCAAAAGAAAGAGGGATCAAGGTAGAGTTTACCTGGAAGAGATCATTTCATGCAGGCCTTGAAGGAAAAATTGGATTTAGGCCCAACATAAAAAAACATTCCAGCAGAGAAACGTACCCTGGCACTGAGGCAGGAAAGTGGAAAACACGCACAAGGAGCATGAATGGCTTAGTCTGGCAAGGAGAATGACTGGAAATGCCCAGTGAGTGTCTTAAATAAACACTGTCTTTGTCCATTTAAGTCTTTCCAAAGTTTTATCACCTGATTCCACGTGGGGAAGTTACCAGCATCAAGATCAATCGAGAGGATCCCAACGAAAGCCTCTCCATTAGGATCGTAGGAGGCAGTGAAACCCCACTTGTCCACATCATTATCCAGCACATTTATAGTGATGGAGTGATTGCCAGAGACGGCCGGCTGCTGGCAGGAGACATCATTCTCAAGGTAGAGACTGTGCTGCAGGGCTGTGATCGGGCGCTTAGTATTAAAGCAAAATCCTTTAGGGGCGGATGGATGGATGGATGGATGGATGGATGATAGTAAACTACATATGGCCGATGACTTGCCATAGTTATTATGTTGTTAGAACTCTTCATGAGATTTATCATTTAATAAAATAGGTCTTTTGCTCTCGTGCTGTCTGTCTTTCTGGGTATAAATATTTTTCTGTCTCTGCATCATTTTGTATGTCTCCTCCTCTCCCCTCTTCCTTCTCTTATCTATCTTTCTTCTCTTCCTTCCTTTTCTTCACCTCCTCTTTGTCCTCCTGCTTCTCTTCTTATTGCTGTTTTTCTTTCTTCTTTAAGCAGCATTAGTATAAAATAATACAAAGTAGAGCATATGTTTTCTTAGATTGTTTTAGAGCAGATTAATGGAGCACTCTATATTTTATTTAATCACATTCAGATACCCTCTAAAGTAAATTTCCTATGGTTTAATGGCCCTCCATGAAAACAAAAGCCGTCCCTCAGCTCTCCTCACCAACCCAGAGATGTTTCAGGGGAGACAAGCAGTGGAATAAATTGTCTTGAGTGTGCTGCTGTCTGGGATTTGGTTGCGGGGAAGGACTTTAAGAAGGAATTTTCAGAAGAGGAGAAAGGATAAAGGAAGAGTTGTTTATCAGACAGAAGTCAAACCTGCGCCAAAAGTGATAAGAACTCCCTGTCTGCTCATGTATTTCCTATCTGATACTTAGATAATAGTTTCATCCCATCCTTCTAGATTGCTGAGGAACAAGTTTCTGTCACATCGTGAGCAGTTTGTTTGGCCGACTAACTGGAATAAGAGGAGAAATACTGTAAAGCAGTTTCTGTAGAAATGCTGAAATTCGCCCTGGTCTCTGAGCTACAGTACAAAACAGGGCCCCTAGCCTCAGGGGGCATCAGGAGTGCAGTCAGCAACTCTGCATGGCTTCCTCTCTGTTCTCGTAGAAACTGTGCTGCCTGGGAGGGTTGCAAAAACAAGCAATTTGAGTCTTGTGGAGTTTTGCTGGCTCTTGCAGACAGAAGTCTGCCAGCACTCTTATGCAGGGAATCATGACCTTCTCTTGGCCTGGGAGTAATGGGGGAAGCAGCCTCTGCCACTTCCCACACATTGCTCCTCTGTGCTTGCACAAAAGTGGTGAGCCTTCTCTGCAGGGGCAACCACCTGCCAGGTGCAGCAGGGAATTGGTGACTGCATGGAGGAAGGCCCTTTAAAAGCTCATTTCAAGGTGCCTCTAATAATGGGCTGCAAACACAAGAAATCTTACCAAGCTATAGAAACTGCAGAAGGTTGTTACCCTTCTGTGAGGTGCCCCTCCTTAAGCACAGTGCACAGAGCTGCTGTGAATTCTTTTCTTCCACAACAGTGACTAACGTTGGGGGCTGCAGCCTCTAGGCTCGGCCTGTGTAGCTGGAATAATTAAAGCCAGAGGACCCAATGTAGTATCAGCCCTGTAGGTTATTAGGGAGGCACAAGTGAGAGGGCCCAATTTAAGGATATTTATGTAACACTATAAATGTGATCCAGCCTTTCAATCAAAGAGCCTAGAAATTTTCTTCCAAATGGGTATATTTGAAATTGTGAAGGAATCTTTTATTCCTTTTAATAGAAATACACAAAAACCTTGCAAAAGACCATCTTGGATCTGGCATATTCACACACACACACACACGCACACACACACACACTTTCAGCCTGTTATGCACACACTTGGAAACACTCATGCATACACACTCAGGCATATATTCTCTCTCACATACACATACTTCTTACTCTATCACAAACACCTTCATACATTCCCAAACACACTCATGCACACACACAGGCACATTCTCTCACACATGTACTCTAGTATATTTGCAGCACACTCACGCACACATGTATTCAAGCATGCATATCTTCCCCCTACCCCACAGATGCACATACACAGTGGTTGGAACTACAAGTGCCAGTGTGTGTGACAGAGGGAGTAAAATTCAGTTGAAGATTTTTGGAAAGAAAATGTCAACTCACTTTGGCTCAAATGGCCATTTAATGTAATCATTCAGAGTGAGGGTATAGCTTAGTGGCAGACCATGAGGCCCTGGGTTCCATTCCCAATAGCACAAAAAAGAAAAAGTTTATAATCATGTAATCATTTGATTGAAGTAAGCAGAAATCTTCCTTTTCTATTGATTTTTTTCCTACAATTTTTCCTTCCTTACCTTTCTGCCAGTTAAAAAATAAATTTGGCAGTCAATAAAAATGAAGGTCAGGATTCTACAATTAAGTGTGAGGACATGTGTAAGGACAAGATTGAAGAAAGATGGTGTCTCCTCATCGAGGTTTGAAAAGTACTGTTGGGATAGGGAGTTTTTTGATACAGGATAAGGGGAGAGAGCAGGGCAGTCTTTAGAGGGACAGTGTCACGGTTATTCTGTGGACCTGAGCCTTTTGTTTATTCTTCGTGGTGCTGGGGATGAGACCCAGGCCCTTGTGAATGCCAACCTGGGCCTTTGAGGAAGGGTCACAGCAGGTGGAGCTGACTGCATGGTGACTCTGCTTCCCCCAGGTCAATGGGATGGACATCAGCAACGTCCCTCACAACTATGCCCTGAACCTCCTGAGAAAGCCCTGCCAGGTGCTGTGGCTCACAGTGCTACGGGAAAAGAAGTTCCAAAGCAAAAGGAATGGCCATTCCTTGTACTTTTATGGACCGCAGAACGACAGTTTCCAGGTGATACTCCACAAAAGTAGTCCTGAGGAACAGCTTGGAATAAGACTGGTGCGCAAGGTGGATGAGCCTGGTGTATTTGTCTTCAGCTTGCTAAATGGTGGTGTGGCAGACCGACATGGCCAGTTACAAGAGAACGATCGCGTATTGGCCATCAATGGACATGACCTGCGACATGGCAGCCCAGAAATTGCAGCTCTTCTGATTCAGGTGGGTCATGGGCCTTTCCAAGATCCCAGTCAAAAGCTCCCATACTGGTGGGACCACTGAGCACCTTACCACTTGTATCAAATAAACCCTCCTTTCAAGGAGTCTAGATGGAAGGGCCAATGTTTCAAAGCTTCTCCTCAGGTAAGAACGATGTGTCTCGGGATCATGGTTATTCCTTCTGCATTGCTAACCATCCATTTGGACTGAATAAACACCCTTCGTTGTGTGTTACAGTCTCGCAAGATTAGAATCACTAAAGGTCATCAGGGTTACATCAGCCCCGTACTCAGTGTGTTAGACATAGACCTAGAGGTCTTTCAGGTAGATTCTAGACACATCCAGGATATCCAGTTTTACTAACTCCACAAGAAGAAGTCTTGTGGATGGAGACCACAATAGCTCAAAGCTGAGCCTGGTCTCCATGGCTAAGACCAGGTAACTTGGAAAGCTCACAGAAACTCAAGTATGAAGTCAGAAAGTCCCTTAATAAGAGAGGTACACAAATTCTTTATTATTTGGGAAAATAGAGTTCATAGTAGCCTGATGGTGCTTTAAACTAATACACTTTTCTGACCAGTGCAATGTCATTGAGACCTCTAGCATTAATTTTACTGACTTTAGATAGGTCACCATGAAATTTTCTTCTTTTTCCTTGTCAATTAACTTTTTATTTTGAGATAATTGTGAATTAAAATGATCCAGAGAAACCCCTTGCCCCATCCCTCTGTCTTCCCTTATGTTAGTATAAGCAAAATCATTGTGCAGTATCACAGCCAAGCTGTTGAGTCTGACCCAGTCAAGATACAGAATACTCCCATCGCTACAAAGACCCTTAGGAAAGTGGCCCTCTTATGGCCACACATACTTCCCCATTGCCCCACCTCCTCCTTAACCCTTCCCAACCACTCATTTGTTCTCCATTTCTATAATTTTGAATTTCAAGAATGTTTTATAGATGGAATTATACAGTGCATAAACTGTTGTGATTGATTTTTTCGTTCAGTATAATTTTCTGGAGATAATTTTCTGAGTGTCTCAGTAATGTTTCATGAACTGTCAGCTTTATTCTTAGAGGGACTGACATTGTTCTGACCATTTGGGTTCTAACCCACTCATTCCCTACATTTAGCACATGTATTAAGTTTCTACTTCTTACTTGACCCTGGTTTAGATACACAGGACAGAGGCGATGACCCTTTAGATTGCTCTCCCAAAGGAGCCCAGAGCCTAATACAGAAGATTCTACTTCCCTATTTTCCAAAATGTCTGCCACACAGTATGATAGTTCTGCAGTAGATAAACTCAGTATGTTGCTAATGCAGATGCAGACGAGATGTTCGCTTACTGGACTTACGATTTCTTTACAGTGGCGGGAGATCTTGAAATGGGGCTTTAAGGAATCTGCAGAAGTTCTCTATGTGGACACACAGCAAGGGCCATTCTAAGGAGATACGACACAAAATAACGTTTCCCTGATAGCCTGCAGGGGAAATAGGTAACACCTGGAGCATGGAGTACATGTACAGAAGCACTAGTAGATAAGCAGGAGTGAGAGGCAAGGGCCAGATCGTGGAGAGAACCATGAACTGGGCTAAAGAGTTCAGATTACTTCCAAGGCCATGGAATGGGGAAAAAAGTGACACGATCTAGAAAGAGCTTTCTCAGGGCAGTGGAGAGCTAACAGGAGATGAAACTAGAGCCTTGTATTAAGAGGCAGTCCATCATCTAGCATACTGTGGCAGCTTCCTTGTAGTGACTCAGGGATCAGAACTCTAGGAATAGACAATCTACAGCAGGAAATGTGGGAGCCCTGTGTTGGTGCACAGCCCAGCCTCAAGACTTGATCTTCCAGTGCAAACTCTTTTGCCCTAGCCTTGGGCCCAGCCATGGAGGTGTTGGTGACTCTTTTCACCGTTGTATGTGATGACTTGTCCCTGCCTTTCAAGAGCTGAGTGGTGGGTGGTAGAATTGTCAGTTTAGACCTGGGCAGCCTTGAGTCCAAGTGTGCAAGGGGTCTTTCCCTGCCCACTAAGGCAGGAAACACACCTGGCACCTTGGTGCTATGCCGTGGCTCTTGGTGGAGTACCATTTCCAAGGTGACTGTGAGCCCAAGGATGTTCATCTGCTCAAGAGGGCCCAAGCTGTGGAGCAGAAGAAAAAAAGCAGTGTTACCAGAGACACTTCTTCTCTGGATTTATGCCTTCTGTTCCCAAATTCATTTGCCCAGCGCCAACTTCTCCTCTCACTACCACGCTTTCATATCCATGTGTCTACCTGGTATCTCCCCATGGGTGTCTAAAAGGCATCTCAAACCTAATGCCAAAAACTGGCGCTTGGCTCCTCCCCACTCCAAGAGTGACCAAACCTGCTCTCCCCTCAGCCTCTAGAAATGGCTCTACCACTTCCCCAGCTACTTGGGCCAAAAGCAATCTTCACTTTTTGAACATCTTTCTCTCGCAGTCTATTTCTCAACACCCCCATAATCTCCATGAGCCAGGCTGCCCTTGATGTTGGTGTGGGCCCCTGCAGGGGAACCTCTAATTTGGCCCCTTCACATCTACACTCAGTCATCTCCCTCCTACTCTCCATGCAGCGCTAGAATGACCACTTACACAGTCGATCCAGACATGCCACCTCTTTTGCTTCAGCCCTCTAAACCTTCCCAAGACTTATAAATCCTTCCAGTGGCCTGCAGATCCATACACACTCTGGCCTTTGATTATCTCTCCTAATTCATTTATTTTTTTGCCCCTTTGCTTAACCAGATTTAGTTGCATTGTCTTCTTGCTACTCTGCCAAACTTCCTACTGCCCCTCTGCCAGGAAGATGCTTTCAAATACCTGCATGGGTCTTTGTCACACCTCTTTCAAGTCTTTCCTCGGATGTTACCTCCTCAGAGAGGCCTCCACTGACAGTCACTTAAAATAGTGCACATGCACATTCATACTATGTATGTCCCCTAATGTGCTCCTCCTTCCACTATTTCATGATTAGTTTCCAGTCTAGTATAGTATAGTACAGTGGAACATTTTGTTCCAGTCACTTACAGCAATGTCTGGCAAGACTAGACACTCAATAAATAAACATGTATTAGTTGTAAATGTTATCAAATTAATAAATGGAGCCAAGTTATAAATGTGTAAATATATTATATGCATAAATTCCATCTCACAGGGATTTGTTGTTAAGCCACTTACCAAGAAAAAGCATGCCTCTACTTTTTTGTCCCTGAGGTATAATCTCTACTTTTTGTCCCTTTGCATTTATTCCGTAATTACTTGCTGAATAGTTTCTGTTTCCCAGAGGTGTGTAGTACAGTGAGGAACAACCCTGACATAGTTCCTCGGCTCATCGCACCTGGAACATAGTCCTGTCTCTGATCACAAATACAACCCAGTCAGCATGGGGCAGGTAGCTGCAGCCTAGATGTGCCAGCAGGTGAGAACAGAAAGCAGACCATATGTGTCTTAGTTACTTTTCTCATTGCTGAGACAAAATACCCAACACCCAAAGTTAAGGAAGGAAATGGTTGTTTAGCTCACAGTTTGTAGAGATTTCTGTCCATAATCAGCCGCCTCCAAGGCAGGGTGGCTCAAGGCAGAAGAAAACAGTTCATGGTGGGCAGAATGTAGCAAAGCCTTAATAGCATCTTTTTGCCTCTTTTATGCTGTATCTAAACTGCTGAGACTAGGGTAGTGCCAAACCAATCAGTGGATTGATTTAGCAATCACATATCCTTAATCCCAGCATCACTCACTTTAGATCCAGCTACCTCTGAAAACCCCAAACCTGTGAGGCTTTGAGGAGACATCTAGACCCAAACTGTTAACACGTAAAAAAGAAAGAGTTTATTTTCTTTTCTTCATGAAGAAACTACAATTTTTTTTTCTTTTTTTTTTTTTTTTTTTTTTTTTTTGTGGGTACTGGGGAATCAAACTCACAGCCTCAGGCCTGCCAAGCAGGCACTTAAGCCACTGAGCCAAACTCCCAGCCCTAGTTTTTCAAGGCAGAGTCGTACTATGTAGTTCAGGCCAGCCTTGCTCACGTTGTAGCCCAAGCTGTCCTCCAATTCACAACACTCCACCTACCTCAGCCTCCCGAGTGCTGGGATTAAAGGTGTGCACCACCATGCCCAGCTAGAAACTATATTCTTAGCATCATTCTTGTCTTCTTGCTGAAAACTAGACTTATAGGGAACGCTCAATGTTTTTGTTTTTAATGTTTGTGCATCTTAACACCCTCTGCAGATCAATCCATGAACCTCACATTCTGGAGATAATTCTTGCCAACTGTGATTCCAAATAAGCAAAAGAAAAAGTCTTACTCATGTTATGTGGAAAAATCTTGATTACATATGGCATTCTACTTTTGTTGATTAATAACAGAAGAGCAAAAATCATTTTTCCCTGAGAAAGTTCATTTATGATATAAAATATTGCCTAACAGAATGCCTAAAAGATTTTTTTTTTGCTTACTAAACAAAGACAATGTGCTTTATAAGCAGGAAAAACTTTCTTTAAAAATAAAAGCACAAAGTTAGCTTGAAAAAATAGAATTCTGGGAAAACCTCAGCTAAGCAATCTCTTGGTGTTTCTGAAGAATGGGTTTTATTTATGTGATACTTGTAATGCACACCAGGCCAGAGGGATTAAACCAAATACCCTTCAGAGTTTGAGACTCGGATTTCCACCCAATCCTTGGCTATGCTGCCCTCATATTTCTACTCCATGAATCATATTTGCTTACAAAGAAATTCCCAGACAACATGTCCTCTTGGTCATGTTCTCGCCCACAGTACCACACATTCTGCCTTTTTCTATATTACTTCAGGGAAGAGTTATTACAGAGAGGCCACACTGTTTTAAATGGGACCAGCTTTACATATGTTGAACCCCAACCCTCACTTATTCAGCAGCAGCTGGGTTAACCAGACTCCAGTGTTAGACAGATGGAGAGCCAAGGCCTTCTGAGAAGAAAATCCTGATGGAGTCAGAAGCCTCCAGAGCAGAGTAATTGGCTTACTTAACCACTTAGTATGTACAGCTTGATTTTTCACCATTCTCAAGTGTTTTGAGCACTAGTACTAGGTGGGATAAATAAGAAAGCAACTTGGCTTTTTGGAACTGCCTGCTATGTACTTAAAATAATAGTACAAAGAAATAAAGAACCAAAGCTTTGAGGCAAAAGGGAAAAAAGAGGTCTTACTAACTGGGTGGATGCAGGAAGGTCAGCATCCGTCTACCCAGCTGTGAACATTAGAAGTATGCTGAGAGGTGTCTCTATTTTGAAATACTTTCATTGTTTTGGAATTCTACATCAATGGATTCATATTTATTTATGAGTTCAGATATAAACAATAAAGGAAGAAATCATTAATTTCAAATTTAAGTATGTCTTGTGCTTTTCAAAAGCTACCTCCCCCAACTTGATTCAGAAACTTAAAAAATTCAAAGCTTATTTGTAGAGGTGGTGAAAAGAGGAATATCAAGGTATATTGATAAATATCTTATTTTTCCCCTCAGATGAGTTAATAATTAAATGACAAGTCATTTCATCACAGAAAACTGACAACTAGAATCTTGAAACTTTTAAAAAGAATGTAATAGAGCTTTAGGTAGAGCCAGAAAGCAAGTGATACACTACTCATATTACCCGCATTTGGTTCTAAATACATGGTTCCAACTCATAGTTTTGCTGTGCACTTGGAAAAAATGGCAGAACTTTCTGGGTAATTTAAACATTTGAGTTTCCTTGGAGACAGAACCATCAGTGAAATGAGACCTGATAGGTTTGTGTGTTTTTTACAGATCACCACAGCTAATACGGAATCTGATCCCTACTTAAATAAATTGTCTTACCATGGTATGGTAGTAAATCCTTGAGCTGAATTCTCAAAGTCCAAATGATTATATAGGGCTCCAAATATCATGTGCTATTGAGGAAGTGAGACTCGGCCAACTGGACAGCTTTTCAACTTCGAATTTTTTTAAGAGCAACTTTTATGCATAGCTCTGTTGTGTATGTTAGGGATTTTGAAACTTAACTATCCTTTCTCTGATACACATAGCCCCATATACATTTTTATGGAACAAATGTGGTCCTTAAAGTAACCTCTGGATGCCATAAGATAAATGATGTTTGAGTCAGAGGAATGCATTCATTTTATTTACTTGACAGTCAGCAGATTCAGGGATGAGGGGACTAAATGCTTATTTTGACTTTGTCAGTGGCATCTGTATGACCCTGGTCTGTGAATAATTTCTTTATACCTCAAAGACATGTGTTCCTGGGAATGCATCAGTGAATGTGGAGCTAAAATCTAGCAGGGAAAATAAGGAAAACGCCTGCCCTGGTTCTCCTTTTGTATCCTGGTCAGTTCCTAGTATCTTTTGATCACTTTTCTTCAAGGTTACCTAATACCTTTTCCTTGGCCAGAAAAAGAACTCACCTGTCCAGCAGAAGATGGTCATGAATTCCTTTTATAATGTACCGTGCACCGTGCTAGATCCTGACATTTCCATGGTGAACAAATCCTTACATGCCAGATTTACTTTCCCAAACTCATTTTATAGGGAATATCACCTTACCTTGTTTGTACCATTAGCTTATTTGGGACTTGTATTTCTGAAGCCCCCAAGTTTTTGCTCAGTGGGAGGAAAACTTTCCCCCACAGTCATTCTTTTGCTCACTGAAAGGAAGGACAGGGCAAGAACTTAGTTCCCATGAGTATGTATATCAAATAACAGGATGATCAATGATTTTGGTATTTCTAAAAAAATTAATTGATTGATTTGAGTTGTGTTTGGGATTGAACCAAGGCTCTTTGCACTGTTTCATTCCTAACTGTATTTTTTGAGACAGGGTCTCACTAAATTGTCTAGGCAGGACTCAAACTTAGGATTCCTCCTGCCTCAGCCTCCCAAAGTTCTGGGATTACAGATGTGTGCCACCACACTTGGCTTACCTAGGTATTTTTCTGGCTTATCATTTGGATCCAATACCTCCAGTTGTCTGTATTACCATGTAAGGTATGTGTGCCATACCATAATTTCAGCAGTGGGCTCTGCTGCTGTAGTAATATGTTCTGTAGTGCAGTCTAATAAACTGTCATCTTTCAATTAAGTGGTGATGATGAAGACAGACTTCTGTAGAGTTCTTGGCCCCATGAAACATAAAGACAATCCTCTATATTGGGTGAAGCAGTAATGAGAATTCCATTAGTGAAGTTCCCCACGCAGCTGGCTCAACAACAAAAAAGACCCTACTATGCTGGGCAGACCAGAACTCATCATCTAGGTCCCATTCTACACACCCATGCTCACCCAACTTTATTAGAGTGAGGCTAAAGTTTTTAAGATGGCTTGAAAACATGAAATAATCAAGAAAGTAGGAGTAGTTGACCTGGAAAGGAAAAGAGCTAAGGGAGGCAAGGACAGTCATCTTTGAATAAGGTTGGAAATTGATTTGGGGCTACCCTACAGGCCCTAACTACAACCAATGCACAAGTAAGAGAACAGCAAGTTTAATTCAATCTACAGACAGATTTTCCAATTAGTGCTGTCTAAAATTGGCACATGCAGCCTTGGGCCACAGTGAGCTCCCTGTCACTGGGGCATTGATGCATGAGCTAGATAACATCATGGCAATGATGTTGAAGAATTGAACCATGGGCTACAGAGACAATGTTGGATGAGATGATGCCTGACATCTCTGGTGTATCTGTGACTTTCTAATTTAATGGAACCAGTGCTCCAGAGTTCCCTGGGGCTTTTTGAGCACAAGTTGGACAAACTCAGAAAGATACTTGAACGATTGCTGGAAGCAAAGCTAAAATGAGGCAACCAGACAACATAGAAAGATTCCCACAAGTCTGTATTGAAAATCAGTTAAAGCCAGACTGCCTTATTCTGGGATTTTTTTGAAAAGATGCCATTGGGGGATGTAGAATAAACCTGTTTTTGAAAGGGATTATTAAAGCCTCTGATAATTCAATGAATGGACTGTTAGGTAGAGATCAGCTCTTTAGGCAGCTAATATTATAAATCCCACTCCAGATCTCACCTGAATACATTAAAGGGCCACCCAGTCAACAGGGGTCTTCAGTGGACCTAGCGTGTGCTGTTAGGAAGTTGTGTCTATGGCCTGCCTAGTCTGAGCAAGACAGTCTGACGCCAGCAGTCTATGCAGAGTCTCCCCCATTTCCTCTTCCTGGGTAGAACAATGCCCTGCAGCATCATGGAGGGAACGTTTATGATGTTAGTACAAGAAACACATTCAGGGACCCGCCTGAGTTAGATGCAGTTCACTGAACCTTAAAGGATGTACCTGTGTATCCCAAAGGAAGCACTAACTTCCAAAACTTTTAACTCCAATCCTCCTTCACTAATGAATGGTGAAACCCTTGGCTGGTTGAGAAGCATATCCCTAATGTACAGGTTCTCTGACAACCTCTGCTCTGCCGGTAGTTATTACTGACCCTCAACCACTATTTGTCATTAAAAAGCCAGATCTGCTGTACCCGTCTTCCTGGCCATATGGTGTGGGCATGAAATAAAAAAATCATCCTCTCCATCTTTCCTTCTGTGCCTCCCCTTGCTCCCTCCTCACACAGCACCACATACACACCAGTGGAAAGAAGGCCTCTGGTGCCAGGGGCTATTTTACTCCCCTGTGTCCAGCTGCTCCTGGAGTGAGAGCCAGGACAAACACATTAGCCCATTTTCCACCTTATGTCTTCAAACACTATGAAAGAAAGTACATCAAATAGACTCTCCCTGCGAGCAATTTACAAGGTGGCTGGTACGAGCCACAGATCCAGCCTTGCAGAGAATTTATTTCCAAGTAAATTGATACCAGAGTTATTTATTGGAGTGTTAGTCCTGCCAACAACTTCATACCAGAGCCAGCATTCAAAAATCCAACAAGAAATTTGTGCTCGAAAATGTGAATTAAATAGCTCTTGCAGGCTGCTCCTTGGCCGTTTGGATTTTGCCTGGCAAGTTGACCTGATATGTAAGTCTTAAATGTTCTCAATTCTTATGAGGTGCTTAGATCATGCACTTTGCTCCTTGTCCAAGATGAATGTGATACAATGTGCAGGCCTCGAGACAAACATGCGGTTGAGATCCTTCAAAACAGCGGTTTCCCCAAAGATAAAAGCAAAATCAGGCTCGGTGACTGAAGTTTTTGACCTGAATGCTTGCTGCTGCTTATCTTTTAGTGATTTTTGCTTCAGAGTCCCCAAAGATAACCTTATTAAGATAAGTGAGATTTGCAATCCAAAGGGAAAAAAAATAATTTTTGTAAAATTCTTTTCCAAGAATTGAATGTAGTTGGCTAATACCATAGTTCTGCATGTCAGCTTTCTTCATGATTATCTCCTGGGCTTGTTGTTTTTGCTCTGTTCTGACACAGGCTTTAGATGTGATGAGAAACACTAAGCTATGCAAAGAAAAACAGACTAGCAAAGAAAGGGCACATGAGCAGTGACTGGAGATACCAGGTGTGATGACTGAGCTATGCATAATGGAAAGTGGGAGAAGGATTCACACTTCCTTTCTGGGCCCTTTTTAGCAGAATTTTCTAGACTTCTATGACATGAATTAACTCACTTAACCAGCCACCATGATATTTACAATAAACACCCTTATTTACTTTAGCAGTTGTCTTAAAACATTTATCTAATTTATGATCACCAAACTGATGTCTCTTGCCAACAGATATTTATTAATAGAAGAATGCAAACTCGTGAAGATTTGGACTGATCTATGTTGGACAGCCATAGGGATCTAACAATGCAATGAACTTTAAAAGGACTACGTTAGAACCTAACAAGTCATCCCTGTGTTTTTAAAGAGCTCAACCTTTCCAGTATCTGAATGTTTCAGATTGTCAGACACAGGACTTCACTTCCCTTCCTCTCTCTTTCTTAACTGTTGTCTTGGACCTTTGCTCCGGTTTGCTCATATACAGTGGGCACCTTATTCCAACCATGAAGGCCTTCAGAGGGGGCCTGTATACAATGAAGTCCTCCATTAAAAATTATTGGCAACATCTGATTATTGTCCAAGATTTGTATGAGCCAAACTTTCCCTTGGTTTCTCTTGGAGCAATATTGACTATCTGGCTTAGGGTTAAAGAAAGTATCTCTCATGCTTTTGCCAAATTACAAGATGAACACTGGCATAAAAAACCCTAGAAACCATGTAAGTCACCTCCTGGTAAGGGCCTGGAGCTGGGGGCTCTGCATGGGAGCTCTGAGAGTGGCTGATGCCTGTGTCTTCTCACCCAGGCCAGTGAGAGGCGTGTTCACCTCATCGTGTCCCGCCATGCCCGAGAGCAGAGCCCAGCCACCTGTCAGGAAGCCAGCTGGACTCACAACGGCAGCCAGTCCCCAGGTCCAGGAGACATCACTCCCAAGGTGAGGCCTAGCTGGGGAATGTCTGCTACTCCGACAAGGAGCAATTTCTTGGGACGGATGCATACTTCAACATACTATGTGTCATCTCTGAACTTTTGTCCCTTACAGAAACACTATTTGACTTGCAAAACTAAAGGGCCGTAGTGCCATATTCAGACTTAGTGAGATAACAAGTGTCTCTCATCCATTTAGGAAGGTGCTGGAAGAATTTTGAAACCTGATCATTCAAATCTTATATGGGTACCTAATTTCTAGTCTAAGCTAAATACATGTTATGTTTTCCTAAGAACCGTTCTGTTCCAGGGTTGTTTTCTATTCGTTTTGAAACAAAATAAGAGGTTTGCTTAGTTTCTTGTTGGCACCGGGGATCAAACTCACAACCTCGCACCTGCCAGGGTAGGTGCTTAAGCCGCTGAGCCAAACTCCAACCCTAATTTTTTTGAAGCAGGGTCGCACTATGTAGCTCAGGCCAGCCTTGTGCTCGCGTTGTAGCCCAAGCCGGCCTCGAACACACAACGCTCCTCCTACCTCAGCCTCCCGAGTGCTGGGATTAAAGTCGTGCACCACCATGCTCGGCTATTTCTTGTTTTTTAGTTTCCCAGTTACCCTAGAAATTAAAATAATGTTTCCCCTACTCTTTTTAACACCTTTGTGTTTGCAGAAGGGCCTAGGAAGATTGTGTAAACCCTTGAAGCTCATGAGACAGTAGGGAGTGGTGGGGGTTGGGGAAAGTCAGAGAGCACATGTTCTATCTTAAGGGTTTCAAATTCATAAAAAATTTTACACATTGGGTGAAGCAGAATAGATCTGTGAGTAGAATCCAACCTTCAGGACACCTGTTTGCAGCCTCTTCAGAAGAAGTATACTCAGTCTAATTCGTACTGCTGTACGGAGCTTCTGTTAGAGACAATGCCTTCCCCTCTTCATTTACATGGGTGTCTACACAACACAAACCTTGTTTAGTCAAATTCAGAATGTAGCAGCCTTGGCTTGGTGTCATTTCCTCAGGTATCTGATTTCAGTACATCACTTGTGACTAAAAAAAGAAAAAAGAAAAAGAATCTTAGCCCATTTTTCTTGCAGCAGAGAATAAGGAAGGCCCTTTTGCTTTCACATTAGGCCACAAGTTGAGTTTTTGAGAAATGTGTGCAGAAATTTTAATTTTGGAACATCACTAGTTTATACACTGTTAACTACAGTCTACAATACTACACCCTTCTCCTCATTTTCCAGCCAGCTATGCCCCATAAATCCATAAATTCCATGTTTATTTGTAATAAGCAACCTAGACAGACCAAGTACATCCTGCTAAAATGTTTTATAGATATGAACTCCCCAGTGTCTTCTTGCTAATAAGTGCCACTAACATGTTTAAACTGACAGTCTCTGTTCATGGGAAACTAGTGTATTAGTTTGAAGTTTTTAATATAATTAATTTTAGTAGAATGAAGCAGAATGTTATGTTTTCATTCATTAATTTTTTTGAAATGAGGCCTCCACCACACTGGTTTTTCATTCCTTCTATTTACCCATGGTGAGTCACGGAAAGGCCAGGAGGATCTGGTCACATCTTTGCTGCAACTCACTGTGTGAGAATTCCTGGAAACATACACTGGCCTGCTGGGAAGCTGTAATTCTGTTCATTTATACTTCTACCTGCCATCATTGACTATTTTATTTTATTATTATTATTATTATTGTGTGTGTGTGTGTGTTTCTGGGGATAATACCCAGAGACTCAGACATGCTAAGCAAGTGCCCTAGCACTGTTCTACCTCCAGGTCATATGGGTCTAATTGTCTCCTGAAATGCCCTTATATATAAAAAGTAGCATATTTAAAGTAAAGTAACATATCTGGCTATTTAGTTATTTATGTTTTGACCAAGGTTTTGTTTGATTTAGGAAACAATGTGGCATTTTGCAAATAGCAGTTTAAATGATTCAAAGAAGAAGGCAAGTCAGGATTTGTGGGATAGAAAAGCTTTTATCCAGTTGAAAAGTGAAGATATAATAGGCACCATGTTTAGGTGAGTGGTTACCTCTGTGGGAGAGAAAGTGGTGAGCGAAGTCATAGAGGCACTTTAATCATACTCAGAACATGTATTTCTGATGCTGAGTGGCAAGGTGCACGGGAAGATCAT
>RJWM01032962.1:0-21058 GCA_004363535.1 Dasyprocta punctata | reverse complement strand
AATTAAAAACTTCGCAAGTTATAACTAATATCTGTTAGTAATTAGCATACATATTTGCAAACATAAATATCTCCTTTTGTGTGCACTTAAATACACAGGTATATTTAATTTTCAAATGACAATGGAGCTTTCACAGAACCATTATGAACTTATTGCTAACAAAAACAAACAAAAATCAGTGCTCTGAAAACCACAGGGCACAGAGGAGTCAGAGATCTCAAACTCTTCTCAGGCTGCTATAGTACAGTTTGGGCATTTCAGAGTGCAATCGCAATATATGAAGATAGAAAAAAGAAGTAGAATACTGGATAGTATCATATTAAGACAGAATTTCTTATTGGACTCAAAAAGCTTGGCAAACAATGTACACATTGATTTTTATAATTCTTTTCTTTTTTTAAACTTAAAAGGCCATTTAAGTGCAGTAAATTATAACATGAACTCTATTCTTTCTTATGTGGATGTACTTTGCTTTTTTGGACATCCTTTCACTGTCAATACTTACATCTGTTGTTTAAAAAGCTATTCGTAGTGCAATTGCTTTTTAAATGCAAACCCATATGTGTGATCTCTAGAGGAACTGGTAAATTCCACCAAATGGGCATTCCTAAATTACATGCCATCTGTAGCTAGTGAAGAGCCGACTGAACCTGCTCAGCTGTGATTTTGCACCAATGTTTCCATCATTTTGATTGGCTCAAGGGAAATCATTTGCTTTTGGCATAAACTTTTCCAACCCCAACAGGTTATTATGGTCCGCTTGAGTTTCACTGGCTCAAGAAATACATTTTTGGCACATGTTAGAATACACTTGGCATTTGGAATTGGTTTCTGTTACCACATTCTACCATGATGGCTTAGATCGTTTTTAAGCTTTCAAACTAGTGAGAAAATGGTGAAGGTAATTCTATCACCTAAATAGCATTGTTTAAACTGTTGAAAGAAAAACCGCATTTCACATTCAGATAGTTGAATCACCATAGTAAAAATTATCACATTGTACAACTGAGGTTAAAACATCATGATTGAAAAAAAAGTAAGGCAAAGGGTCAATTTTATCTTTTAAAAAATGAATATAGTAATAATTTTGCTAGATAACTTGACCTACTTCTACACTAATTTTCCTTCTGCATTTTATGACAATGTATCTTTTGTTCACCTCTTCATATGATAATTTTGAAACTGTTTTTGAGATAGACAAATATATTGATTAGAAGTTCATAATTATATATTTAGAAGTTCATAATGTTTACATTACTCGTATGGAATAGGTACATGGACATAACACATTTTTATACCTTTTTTATCCCAGTGCTTTAATGCAAATAAAGACAGAAGAGTATTCTTTTTTATTTCAACTTATGCATACAGTTTGTGGTACTTGATTTCTTGTCTTGCCAAAAGCCATTTTAGGCTCAGATATGTTAAAATCTGGATAAAGCCAAAGCATTAATGTACAGTAAAACATTCAAAACATATTCAAATTATTTCTATAAATATTTTAACCTATGAAACAATTCAAAATTGAAGTGAGAATGATGTTATACAGAATTTATGTACCGTGATTATAATGATGCCTAATATTCTTTGTAAAAATACTGAAACACAAACGAATTCAAAATATCATCACGAAAAATATCATGACTATGTTTTGTAATCTTAAGCAAGATACTGACAGTTCTTCCTCAGTCCCTCTAGTAGTCATTTCCAATTATTTATTTTGGACTTATTTTTAATCAGAACTGTTGACTTATGGATGTACATACTGAAGCAATGAATGGAGAGTGCAAGTAGTTGAAAATTTAATATGGATCAGGGTGAGAAATGTTAATGCCAGGCATGTGTAGAGTAAACTATTTGGGACACCTGCTTGTGTTCAATATGGCAAAATAGCAGTAGAGAAATTGGTAGAGAAGCACAGAAGGTAGAATGTATACACCAGTCCCAAGAAATAAGAACAGGTATACAGGTTATGTGGAAATGCAGGCAGGAAATTCAGCAATAATTAATATGCTAACTGTGTCTCTGAAGTCTTTTTGAAGACCTAGGGTCTAACTTTTCTCCTGCATCTTCCATTTTTCACAGGATGTCCATCTAGGGTCAGTTCAGGAGACTGGCTAGTGAGTCCTATAAAACAACGGAATATTGAGGAAAAAACTCAGTATTAAAAATTTAAAAACCAATAATAATACTAGAAATATTCAGCAAAATGAATTCTTTTACTCTCATCTTTACCTATAATATCATCATTAATAATGACATCACTATAATGCGACTTTTTGTGTCATTTAATCCATGGCACAAATTGCATAGAGCTACTTAAGTAAAGTTGGGACTGAGATCTGGCAGGAAAAGCAAGCAATTCTTTTCAGGATATAAGAGTGAGAGACAAAGTGAGAGCGAGAGAGAAAAGAGAGAGACAGAGTGTGCTTTGATCCATGATTTCTGTTCTTTTGGGTTAGGAAATAGGTCATATGGTCAATTTTCAGTCAATAAATTCTGGGTTTATTATGTCATAAAATTCCTGAAATTTTTATTGAGATCTGAGAATTTAAGGTCTTTTAGCAATGATTAGGAAAACTCACAAATTTGATTTCCTACATGTATTATTAATTCAACTAAAGAAAAGTTTTGTTTTGTCCAGTTAGTAAACAGAAAACTCCACTTAAGAAAAAGAAGAGGGTGTTTCCAATTGTTATTTTCAACGATTCTATTATGTCCTACAAATACTTACTGAGGAAACACTTGTCAGTCATGTTTCCTTATTCATACAGGCATATGTATGGGAGATATTGTAGTGTCCTATGTGATTTATGACGTTTTTAGGTAATATAAATGCCAGAGCTTAATAGCTAAATAGAAAATAATAGAGAAATATGGTGAGCAAGGGCTGTAATTGAATAAAAGAAAGAATCCCAAGGGACAAATGCAAAACAGAAAAAAACACATGATGGATCTGACTTCAGGAACATAAAGCATGACATAAAGATGAAAAGAGAATGATATTACTCTGAATTTTTGAAATGTGGTATATTATGTAGCACAAAAATATTGACAAATATTTTGTGCAGATCTGTTTTATAGTCACTGCTCAATTTTAGGTAGTTATCAAAGTGATTTTATGTATAAGTAGAAAATGATGCACTTGTCAGTTATGATAGAGGAGGTGAAATAATCAATTTCTTTACTTTCTTCCAAAGTATATCATGAGGACAATCAAAATGATTTAAATTGTGTTTGACATTTTGTGGAAATTCTTTTGAAAGATTCATATTTGAATCTTGGCAATATTAAATAAACAAAAGTATCAAGATAAAAATCAGAAAGATTTCTATCATTAGAATGTATAAATATATATGTATTTTGTTTATTAAAATTACATAAAAACTACTTTGTTCTTACTTTTTCCCAATGGAGCAACATAAAAGGACTTTCTTATGAAAAACTCTTCAAATACATGCATGTTCAAATACAAAGAAGTTCCTGTTGAGTACATGTAAATGTGAGCTAAACAGATATAAATATAAGCACAAGACCTCTTTTAAACCTGAGAAATTATGATTCTATCATGGAATGCATGAACCAGCATCATTTTTGGCTTTCTTTATTTGATATCTTAAGTTCTATAAAATTATCCATTATCATGCAATGGACTTTTTGAAGGAAGAATGTATCAAAATCATGAAGGAAAAGCTTCCATTACTTGGATATCTTATGTATTATATTTCTTCTGAAGGAAATATTTGAAAGATTCCACTTGAATCACAAAAATTAAAACATATTTTGCCTAAGTCAAAGTTCGAATTTCATGAATAAATTTTCAAAATTTTACAAAATACAGAGTAACTTTTTTTTCCTGTAGTAACATGAGCTGAGTTTCAAAATATATAATTCTAGAGCCAGGGATATAACTCAGCAGCATACGCCTGCCTGGCAAATGCAAGGTCTTGAGTTTGATTCCCTGTACCTATCAAAAAAAAAGTGTAAAAAACATGTTATTTTCTAAGTGTATAACTATCTAGACCATTCTTAAATTTGTTACAACATTTGGAATTGCTTTTCTAAGGACTATGGATCACACCCATGTACTTTATTATGATATACACTATGAGTCTCATAGAGTTTTGTTCCATTACTTCTGTTTATTACATTTATCTTTTATGTCCAGGATATGGGATTCTCATTATCTGTAGGTGCAGCTCCTAGTGCTAACATTTTAAGGTTAATAAATGACAATAGCACTTAAATTGCATAAACTTTTACTTCAAAATTAAATATGCATTGATTAAGAAATGGAAACCTTACAAACACTTACTATTAGGTATACAAAAATAAACAATGGTGATTGCAGAAGGCTCAAACTGGTGTGCACTAGCTCGTGAGAGCTGACTTCATGCATTTCTCCCTATTTTATAGGCAGTGACATCAGATTATCATATTGCTTGCTTGAAATTGGTTACTGAGGAAGCTTATGCAACATGAACATGAACAAGAACTTCAAATCAAAGGGTTTTTCTTCTTGAAAACCAGTTAATAAACACTCATTGAATATGCTACTCACAAAACTTAACATTATGAGCAACATATATGATGCTTAAATATCTATGAATAATATTATTATTTTTATTACATGTCTATTTGGTATTAAGAACATGCTATCTGTTCATAAATTGAACTGTTATGTGGTTTATCTAAAATGTTTCAGAAAGAAATGTTTAATAATTATGTTTCTACATTGCATTATATTCCTAATACTCATAAAATTACATAAAGTTCTACCAGGAAAAATAAATTCAAATATGTGATATAACCTAGATAAAATTAGGTTAATAATAGCACAAAACTACTCAGTTCTAGTGACACTCAGGAAAAAGACTTATTTCTAAGCAAAAAGAGTAAATATTTGAAGAGAAATCAATTGCCATATAGTAGTGAAAAAAAGTTTGTCATTTTTATTCAATAAATCTAACGCCTCAACTATTTTTAGTAGAGAAACCCAGCTGCATCTACCAAAGCAAATCTGATGTGCCTATTCATATTTTGAGGATTAGTGGAATTTGTCACTGTAAAGTCCTTTTGCATTTCTCCACTTAGATTTACTTTAAAGAAAGATGGTAAGGTAGAAAAGCTAGTAGAATAATAAAATACACTCATCAGAAAGAATTGATTCTAAATACAGCATGTTTTATCTATCACTCATTTTTTTTTCTCTGTCCCCATAGGTAGATTCAAGGATATCAGCAAAATCTTAAAAAAAACATTTGGAATTGGAGATCTATAATAGGAAAGAGGAATACCCTCTACGGAAGGTAATATAAAAAAGGGAGGTATTTTCCCCCTCTCATTAAAATAACTGAACAAATCTGAAGCCAAGGGGTTGTATCTGTGTTAGCCACGGAAAGCATCCAGTGAACAAGTGAGAAGTATATGTAGTTGTCACTAGCATCTTTGAAATTTCTGTTGAGTCCCATGTAAGATTAGAGAAGAAAGTTAGGACCCCATTGCACTAAATGAGGAAGAACTAATGAAATGGTTACAATGACAGCAACATATATGTTAGGTCAATAAAATTATGCAAAACTATTTGTTGCTATTTTTCACCAATTCCCAAAATTTTGGTTAGGATCATAGCTACAAAGGAAAATCATTAGGGAAAGGAAAAGAGATTGAGGGAGAGGCAATAAGAAAAAGTATTAGGGAGGGTGGATGTAATCTAAGTCCATTACATACATGCATATAAATATCATGATGAAACTCACTCTTTAATACAATTAAAATATATAAATGATTATAATAAAAAGATGGTGGCTATATAAAGAGTGACTCTTATTTATTTTTGGTAAAATTACTTGGTAAAATACCCTTCAAATAAATAAAAAAATATTAAAAATAAATTGGAAATAAAATAATGATTTTATTGTATTTCTCACAATTTGCAATTAAGATGACATCTATAAATGGCATGGATGACAGTAAGTTAAGCCTAACTATTCCCTTTTCAGTCAGTTAGTTATAGATAAGGAGTAATAGGAATAAGGAAATATAAGCTCTGTATTTATGGCTGAAGCAACAAAAAACCAATAAAGATGTGTGTATCTGTGTGTGTGTGTGTGTGTGTGTGTGTGCATACACTTCCAAGAATACTGGCCCTATAATTCTTTATGTCATGAAGCTTTCATGTTTGAGTAAACACTTCTAAATCTAAAAACATTTAAAGATGCACATCATGTATGAAATACAAAAATATAAATGCATACATTATTTACATAAATCATAAAAATATATCTGGAATAAGCTACTGAAAGATGACTATTTGGTGATGGTATTGATAAATGCTTTACCTTATATTTTTGTGTGCATTTTATTTGCAAGGAGGAAAGAGTTGAAGATGAACAGCTCACATTTCCTCTCTGGTTTTCTCTTGAGACTGAGGCAAAAGAGAACGATAGAAACAGAACATTTATACTCTACAAAGAATTTAAAAGCCTTATTTTATTATAAGGAAAATTTAAAAGACACTAGGGTATAAATGAAAACAAAAAAATGAAGAACAATGAGATTATGGAGGACTTTGTGACATGTTATTCTTAGCTCTTCCTTTATTTTAGTTTTATGTATTCTTGTGCATATGTGCTTCTGTGTGTGTGTGTGTGTGTGTGTGTGTGTGTGTGTGTGTGAGTGCACTGTTTGTTTTCTTATTCTTTATGGGGCCCATCGGATAGACTTAGATCTGTACAACATAGTGTATACAAATACAATGATACATATATAACATATTTTTTCCTCACTTGTCACACACTGAATAAGGACTTTTCCTCGGGGACATTCTTTACCTAGTTTCTGTGGTTTCTGTCACAAAAGATAGTTATTAAACACCCTGCTGAATCTGAAATCTGTGACTTCTCTGACTCTTGCTTTGTTCTTCTGGAAACTCAGGATGCAAACAATTCTTTCAAAGCAATCTACGCCTGAAAGTTTACCGTGGTTGTGCAGTCATTAAATATTACACTTATACTTAAAATATGATTCAAGATCTTTATTTCTTTATCTTTTTTGGGTCTAGAATATTAAGTCAACTTCAACAAAGAGCATCCCAAATTTCACACATACTCAAATTTAAGAAAGAAAGATAATGAACTTTTAAAAATACATATAAAATTCTGATATTATGAAGCATTTGATTTTTGCTAAAATTCTGAGAATATTTAAAAATATTTTAGAAAAAATAATTAGATATGACATAATTAAAATTTAAGTACCAAATGATCATCAAAGTAGTTTGGCTTCATTATAGAAAGAAGCAAATTCCAGTAACTTTTTTTATAAATTTGAAGTTTTATGATTTTTCCTGTTAGTATTACTTAAGGAAAATGATTGGCAGTGGCAAAAAATGTTGGTTGCTTGAGTGTCTATGTGAAATCATAAAATTTTACATATCCCATTATAGAATGATTACATGATTACAGACATTTTTAAAGTGGGAACATGTTGTCCCAATGTTATTATATCTTGATTTGAAGGCCATAAATACACATATTTTCTACCATATGACTGTCAAGTGTAAGATACGACTTATATTGCATTAAACAATTGTTTCTCTAGAAAGTTTAAGAACTACTAAAACTATTAATATCCTTACTTTTTGTGGTTATAAAATCAAACATTTGAAGTTGTCAAAATTTGTAAAGTATAAAAATTTTTGAATAATTGTTCTATTTATAAAAATACAGTAGGTAAAATGGTATTATTTCTCATTGTTCTAGTGTCTTAATTTCTGTATTTACCTTTTTTACTCATTTGTTTTTGCAATATACTTCTGACAATAGTAGATTTTTATCCAGGACAAGTATGAGTATTATTCTTATTTTAGTTAATTTTTAAGCTTAGTCTCACTTATTTGTATTTTTGAGTACAAGTTTTAAAGCATTACTTCAATTTAAAGTCAACCTTCCTTTAAATCCAACTAAGGGAATTTCCCCTTTAGGGAAAAAACACAAGAAAGATTCAGTTTCCCTCACATACCACAATTTCTCCAGAAAGCAATTAGTTTTGTTAGGATTTCTGTTGTTTTAAGTATAAGGTTCCAAAAGCATTGTCTACTCAAAATCTTTCATATCTATTCTTGTATTGATATTTCCAGATCAAGTCCTGCAGTTTCCAATTAGGTCCATTTCAGTTCAGTCTTGTTGTATTTCCAGAGAATGGAGCATTTTCCAACCTTGCATCCTATATCATTATTTTCTACTTTTTTATTTAGGGAATGCAAGACAAGTGGTGTCTGATCATATCTATTTCAAACATCCAATTCATAGAGGAGTTAACCATTGCAAAGCAAAGCTTATCTGTCACTGAGAATTCACATCACAAGTATTTGTGTAAGGAAGAAAAGAAACACAATATTCCTGAATTTTTTCCTATCTTCCAAAGTGAGGTAGAATTCAGATGACTTTCCTAAATTTTTCTTTCTTCAAATCTTTACTACAGAATTTATTATGATTTATTATACTTCTTGATATTATATTTGTCAAATATATTTTGACTTCTCCAGTCAAATGACTGATAGATTGCAAAATCAGGAGTTACTGAGGTAAATAACAATGAAGTTAGAACACACTTTTGGACTATAGAGATACATGGTTAATAGAATTGACATGACTTGTGAGCAACTGGAGACATAGAAGAAAGAATGGAATCTAGGAGAATTCTAGTTGTTTGACCTTAGGTGACTTTGAATGAGAAGAGAAATTTAGGAAGATAACTATATTTGTGGTGATTAAATCATTAATTAAATTTAGGGAAATAATGAGTTCGAAGGATCTACTAGTTATTAGATATTTCCATTTGAAATTCAGTAGCGAAATCTAGGCTAGAATTTAATATGTTTCCAAAGTACAATTCAGAGCCCAAGCCATAAAATTGAAAAAGGTCACCCAGGGGGCAGGTGGTATGCGATTAAGGACATTAATGAGCCCTGAAGAATGTCACCAGTAAAAAAGATGGGGAAAGGGAGACTGTATTAGAGAATGTATTATTTCATATAAGTATTTAAAAATTTCTGAAGCCTGATGCAGTCTTTTAGGGGTGTTGATTTCATCTCTAAAAGCTTATTGAAATCATCTAAATTCCAATCTTGCCATGTGGTCAAGAGATGAATATACAAAGTATCTGTGAGCAGTAGCAGGGTGTTGTTTTGTTTTGTTTTTTAGAGTTTTTGTTTGGTTGTGGCTTTTTGTTTTGTTTTGTTTTTAATCACCAAATAGGTCACTCTCCTTTCTGAAGAGAAACCATCTTATCTTTGCCACTCTACCCCACTCCTACAAAATAGTCCAGGCATCTCAAATAGCTCTGGAATCAAACACTTCTCAGGGATAATGTAGACTCAAGGACTTTATAATCGCTTCTTATTTCAATCTTCTTGATAATTATAAACAAAAAAATCTCATGCAGTTTAAAATAAGCAAATAAGATCAAGATGACCACAGTGAACACTAATACATAAAAAGGAGAAGAATGAGAGACACACAACAGCAATACCAGTCCTGATAGTCTATGTGGTAGATATTGACAAAGGCCCCTACCCTGAAGCAGACAATGTTTTTTTTTTTTTTACCAGACCCAAACCTGTTCATTGAGAAAGTTGGCTCTCAGTTCTACGATGCTCTGAATTTCCTATTTATGTCCTTGGCAGCAATTTTTAGATTCAGTAGTGTGGATTATACCTTTCTTGACAGTTGACCTTTTTTCTGCTTATAAACTGTTGAAGATCCAGTAATTATTTTATTCCAAAAGAACCACACCTTTTAGTTTTGAATGGTACTTCTTTTGGTAGACCAATCCTCTAATATACTTAGTTGACTTATTTATTCCAATCAACGCTATGCACCACTACATTCTATTCTGTAATTGATATAATTTTAAAATTGGCTATATTTAATTGCTTTCTCTCCATCATTCAACAATCTCTCACTGTCACATTGTTAAAGTAATTGTGGGTAGTTTTGTCTTTCCATACATTGGTGAAAGAATTATAAATTTTGTCCCTTTTCCTAGAGTCATTTTGGATAAACAAGAAGATTTACAATGTACTGCCTTAGACATGAAGAGTGTTTAAAGAGTATAAAGACAATATTTTAGTCTTTGCCTAGAATTTCTAAATTTTCAAATTATATTGTTACTATTTGGGATATAATTGCATTTTCCAAACCTTGAGGTTCTTAAACTTTCTATTTTTAAGTTTTGTTTATAAATATTCACTTCTTGAAATTTCTTTAAGGCCTTGCAAAGTCTACCAATGACATCTAACACACATTATTAAAATTCTGCTTTTTAGCTTCTCCTGGATCAAAATTTTATAACTGCCAAAGTAGGATGGAGAAACTGTGTTAGTAATTTCTTCATCACTGCATACACTGATTGCTTTTCTTTCATATTTAGTATCAGGTTTCTTGTCTCACCACAAAACTTCAAGCAAATGATGCATTCTTTAATTTTTTGTTTGACAATTCTCTTTATCTGCATAGCAATTTCTATATCAATCTTATTAGGTCTAATTTTGGTTTGGTAAAAAGGAAATATATTTAAAACAATGACTCAAATTATGTGCAATAATTGCTTTGTGCAAGTCAAGTGGTTTCTTACTTTTTTTCCTCCAAACAAAATGTAGGAGAATAATTAAAGTTATATGATAAATCTTTTAGTGTCATATTCATTATAGGTAAAACTTTACTTCATAGTTCATAGAAGGAACTCAAATGTAGTTCATAGAACTGCTGCTTTGTATGTTCTTTCTCAATAGGGATATGACATAGAGAATAACAAAATCAATCTAGGGTCAGAGTACAACTGTGACTAAGTGCTCCATAGAATTAGTGCAAGTGTTTGGATGGTGTAGCTAAGAATGATGCTCCAATTATATGGATGAGGCTTTATTAAATGGTAACTTTTTATAGGAAGAATATTCACAAATTGAAGTTTGAAGAAACTGAGAATTGATTTATTGAGAACCAGGAATTACATTTATGATTTTTTTGATCCATCATTTCACATTCTAGAAAAGGTAACAAACACTGGAATTTAACAATAATGAGAATTTCCATGTACATTTGCAGTCTTCCTCCTTTTGCATTTGGATCTGTGTCCTGAGCTTAAATAAACATAAAGGATACTTGAAAACCAATAGTTTCTTTACATGTGGTATTATAAATTTAGCTCTCTGATGAACTAAGCCGGCAGGGAAAGAAGGTGCCTTGGTGGAAATCACCAGAAATTAATGCCATAAATCATTATGCTAATTATTATTTGTTTGCAATGTATGCTAGGTAATTACAAATATTTGAATGCCATTTATGAGACACTTTTATGAATCACTTAATGTAGACAGGTTACCTTTTCATAGTTGTTTAATTCCATTGCTGCTTTTCATCAATACTCATTACATTTGCAACAGTTTTATGAGATATTAATAAGTACTATTAATTTTATTACTAATCTGAACAGAGACAGAACTGAAGTCCAATGATATTCCATTGATGACTCAAAGCCATAAATGTCCTTCTCTTTTCACTTTCTTCTTCATAATAGATTAAGCTTTTCTTAAAATACATGATCACTCGCAAGCTAAAATCCAGTTATAAAAATCAAATATATGTGACATGTAGGGGTACTTATGTAACATACAATTCATAATAATGTTTACAATTTTTCCCCTTAATTTAAATTGACATCTTCCTGAAGATAAACTTTTTCAGATGCACTTTGTTTCCACAATTAGAAAAATTGAGAGGATTTTAAGGTCTTATTAATTAATATAATTGTAATATTAAAATTTTCAATATAATAATACTGATTACAGCCCACAATGGTACTCAGTTTCTGGTGTTCATGACCCATGCCATCTTCTCCCATTTTGGAGAGGAGGGACTGTTATGAACACTACAATATTGAAAATCATGCAATGTATCCACTAAGTTTAGTCATAGAAGATACAGCGATGTTTCCTTTGCACTCAGATGGCTTGCTTTGGGAGAAGTCAGTGGCCAGATAGTGCGTACAGTCAAGAATAACGACGCAGAGGGCCGCATGGTAAGGAACTGAAGCTTTATTGTTCCTGGACTGAAGAGAAGCTTTCTGTCTAAAGACATTGAGTGAGTCCTCAAGGGAGGGATCTTACTGCTCAAACGAAACCTTTATTTATTTATTTATTTATTTATTTATTTATTTATTTGTGGCACCGGGGATTGAACTCCCAACCTCGCGCCTGTCAGGCAGGCTCTTAAGTCACTAAGCCAAACTCCCAGCCCTGGTTTTTTGAAGCAGGGTCGCACTGTGTAGCCCAAGCCGGCCTTGAACTCACAATGCTCCTCCTACCTCAGCTTCCTGAATGCTGGGATTAAAGGCATGCACCACCATGCTCAGCTTCAAGTGGTACCTTTAGATAGCTTCACCTAACCTATATATTGACTCAAGTCTCATGAGAGACACTTGAATTATTTCACTAAGATGTTCTTGAATTCCTGATCCACATAATTTGTAAGGTAGTAAACATTTGTTACGTTAAATTTCTACATTTGTGTGATTTTTCATATAGCCATAATATATACAGATTACCCTAAAATTCCTCAATACAGTCACATTTTGCTAGGACGAAGCTAGTGTCTTTGCTGCCACAGCTGAAAAGATGTCATTTAAGTTTAGAAAAGAAGCACCTGAGAAAAACTAGAAAAACAAGGAAGTGAATGATTATAGTTCTTGGTGTGTAACTCAAGCCACAGAGATAGGATCTTAATCTGAAGGATCTGAGTTATCATTTGGGCTTCTAAGTAGGAGAATTCATAACATTTCAAAGTGAAGACCAATTAGAAGATGATTGTGATAATCCCAGAAATAAGCACCAAAGGTGAATTTAAAAAGCAATAATGGACATGGTTACACAGAGGAAATACTTCCAATGGGACTAGGTGAAAGTTTAATTTGTGATTGGAGAAGAAGTGGGGATATATCAAATCTAATGCAAATACAATGTCAATAACTTCCCATTGACATCATTAGAAAGGCAAACCAGAACAGTTATATTTGGACCTGATTGCTTTTATATGTTTCGTTCTGCCCACCAGTCATTTTGCCATAAAAATTTAATAGATGATTTATAACTAAGTACACTCAACTAATAGTATATTTCTTTAAGTTGTGAAACAGACATCACTTTCCTTCTATTTTTTAAAAAATTATAGAACTGTGCTCACTTCAGCAGCACATATACTAAAATTGGAATGAAACAGAAAACTAGCAAGGCCCCTGCAAAGAATGACATGCAAAAAATTTCAGAACTACATTGTAATTGCTAGCAAACATATTTTGACTTACTAATATGAACTAAATTAAAACCCTATGTTTGTGCTCTGATTTAGTAAGTATATATTTAAGCTATTTGTAAAAATGAAGAATGTGAGAAAACAAATAGACTGGAAGGTGTAGGGCTGTTAATTAAATGAATATGAAATATTTAAGGTAATTCAGTGGGTGGTTAGTATATTTTAAGTAATAAATAAAAGGGTTAAAGAAATCTTCCTGGATAACATTATATCTCAAAGAAGAACAGTGACTCATAATTAGGAAGGAAGTCACAAAGTCATGTTATAGAAGCAAAACATAAAAAAAAAATCTCATGAAGCAGGTAGTAATAGAGATAAGTAAATCAGATATTTACTTCACACATACAGGAAATATATTCTTAGCACTTTACTAGCACAATTTAATTTAATACTTACAAAAATTAAGGGACAAGGACTATTATATTTGCTGATTGCATTAACCAACTGTGGTAGAAAAAGAGAAAATAATTGTCTTGGTTACTTTTCTCTCATTGCTGGGACAAAATACCTGACACCAAAAATGAAAGAAGGAAAGGTTTATTTAGCTCACTGTTTGTGGAGGTTTCAGCCCATAATCATTTGGCTCCAAGGCAGGGTGTCGTGGCACCTGGGCAACTCTTCAAGGAGGCAGAGAGCAAAAGCAGCCAGAGCAAAACAGCAGAGGGGAGAACAAGCCCCTTCTCCTTGTTATATGGTAAGCAGGCCACCCTCCCACAGGGCAGGTGTAGCACTCACACCACCTTTGTGTCCTTCTCTTGCACAGACTGATGATATTTACAAAGCAAGGATCCTGGCTCCCTGCTGAGTCTCTTAGTTAAATTTCTAAACTTCTCAAATTGACACAGTGTGTCAAACATTGCAATAACATTGCAAATAGAGGGCAGAGTTTAGATGCACCCTATCATTGCAAAATTTCAGTTTAATCACTTATTATATTGTAGATATTCAAAAAAGAATGCACACAATTTTCGTCAAGAAGAAGAAAGTGATAAATGTACCACCAGCGATGTTAGTACCTGGTACACAAAAAACTCAGCCCAAAACTTTGTGGTCAAAAACAATGAACATTTGTATCTATGCTTTCCAGAGGTCAGAAATACAACTATGGCTTAGCTTTGTGCCTGTGATTCAAGGGCATTCAAAAGTTTTCATAAAGGGGAATCAAGATATTCAGGCTGAATTCTTTTCTGAACATTCTGCTAGGAACAGAGGGATACACTTCTAAAGTCATTGATGTGGACTTCTGCAAAGGGCTTTTCCACTACAGGACAACTGACCTTGCCTAGAATAAATGTTCCCAAATAGTGGGAATGAAGAGTCAAGTTAAGGTAAAAATTACTTGGAAAGCAACTTAGAGGCTTCTCAGCGAAACTTGTACCATAATTCTTTATAAAGAAAATATTGATTAACAAAGCAAATGTTTATTGGTATGTATTATGTTTGTATGTGCATATATGCAAATGATGTAATATTTCTAAATATATATTGATCTAAATAAAGATCAAGTTTGATAGGTGATTTTATGCCTTCATCTGTTTTTCCTCAGGGCTTATCTGTGCCCATATTTCCTTTTATTATAGAGACATTTGTCATATTGGATTAGGTTCTGTCGCAATTATTTTATTCTCATTTATTTCTGTGAAGATCATGTTTCCTAATGTAATTATACTAGGATATAATGGTGGTTGAGACTTCAACATGAATTTTAAGGAGACCTCAATCAGCCATGTATTTAATGATACAAATAAATATGCAAATGAATTAATGATATAGAATAGTAAGTTCTCCAACTCAATACTGCAAAATGCTAGCTAAAAGTAATCACTTAACAGTGGAGAAATTTGGCATATACCATTTACTGAAGTAATATAAATTAACATTTACCTAGCATATCTCTTGATGTGATACACTGAAAGCATTTAATCCCTCTTGTAGCATTCCCACTATAGTAGGAATATAATTATACAGAAAAAGCAGAGCAACTGAAATCTAGGTACATTCTAAAGACAACTTACCAGTGTGTTTTTCTTTAAATGTCAAGCTTATTCAAAACAAAACAAAACAAAACAAAAGACTGGACAGTTTCATTGAAAAAACTAGAGAGTTGTGAAAGCTGCATGCAATGTTGGAGTCCTTTGTGGGGTCCTGGATCTATAAAAGCTATTGTTGGGAAGATAATTAAAATTTGAATGGAGTCTATAAATTAGATGGCAGTGTTAAATAACAGGTAATTTCTTGATCTTGATAGTTATATTGTGGTTATTGCAAGAGACCTTTTCTTAGGAAAAAAATCACTGAAGTTCTTTGAATTGAAGAGGCATTATGACCGATGAATAATATCAGGGCACAAACACAAAATTCTAGAGAACTTAGATAATTTGGAATTACAGAAATGGAAGTTCTTTGTATTTTCAGTAAATGTTTACCCTAAGAGTAAACATCTTTTGGAAAAAAAAATACTTATCTCTGAAATTTGCATAAATAAAAAGCACCCAAATATTTTTATAAAGATTGTTTTTGAACTTTTAAGAAAAGAATCTATTTTCCACTCTATAGGCCCAAAGTTAGTAGACCCTTCTACTCATCACCCACACTCTTTACAATAGTTTCATAGTTTGCATTTGTTAAGTGTTTTAGATATATATAAATCTCAGTGTTGACACAAAATGGTGTGTTTTTATTGTGTGTTTGAATGTATTTTGCTATAAATCTTGGAAATTTCTTCATTTTTTATTTTATTTTAAACAGCAAAAAGTAAACAAAAATAAAAAACTATGATACAGTGTTTCCAAACAGGATAATAAGAAATTAACATTGGTTAATATATTGCATATTGTTGTCTTTAAAGTAGTCACTCAGGTTATAAGATACAGGCATGCAAAATTAATCAAACAATATAAGCTTAATGAAGGAAGGGAAAATAATATATATATATACATACAAGATAGCTAATTAATTATACTACTAATTTCTTTCAGTTCATTGAAAAGTTAGTTTGCTGCTTATATTGGAAATTTCTTTTTTATGCTACCTATTTAAAGCTCTTTTTCTATTGTACATCCATTTAGTTCACTGTTTTAAACCTACTGTGTGCTCCATTGAATATTCAATATTTTAAAAATCCATTCTTCTAATAGGCAATCAGACTGCCTTTAATTTTAACTGACATAAACATGCCTACATTAGACTACCTTGTACATGTTCATGTAGTAATCTGGGGAGAGTTTCTCCTGGACCCTGGAATTTCTGAATTGTAAGATTTATGTCAACATTATTACTAAATTTACTTCCAAAGTGACTATAATAAACAACCCATTCAGGGTTCTTGCAGATTTCTTGTTCTCAAGCTTGGTTTATGATGTACTGCCTTAAATTAATATTCTTAAATATGTTTATATAAATTATTTTCAATGTACTTAAAATGTGGGATTTACTTAGGTAATTTTTGCTCTAGTGTTCAGAAAATATTACTTTTTGTTCTCTATTACAGATGATTATCAATGATACCTTAAATCATTCTGAACTCCTTTTTATATGTTATGAATGTTACAGATTCAACTTTTTTTCACATAGTGAGTCAGTTTTTTAATAATCAACTCTTGCAAATTCAGCATATTTCCAAGGCTAAAATACTATGTGATTTAGCCACATAAGCAAAAAAATGAATAGACTATATATATATATATATATATATATATATATATTTGTTGTTGTTGTTGTTGTTTGATAGTGTTTTGGTTACTTTCCTCTCATTGCCGGGACAAAATACCCAACATTCAAAATCAAAGAAGGAGAGGCTTATTTAGCTTACAGCTTGCAGTGGTTTCAGTCCATAATCAGCTGGCTTCAAGGCAGGGTGGCATGGCAGGAGCAACCCTGAAGACAGCAGAAGACAGTAAAGCAACAAAAGCAATGGAGGCTGAGGCCAAGCCACTTCTCCTCACATGTGTTGTAAGCAGGCTACCACTCCCTCTGGGTGTGTGTAGCAATCACAAAATCTCCATGCTCTCCCCTTGCACAGGCTGAGGATGTTGGCAAATTAAGGACCCTACTCCCTGCCTAGTGGTTGAAACTCTTAATATGAAATTGACACAATGTATCAACCATAACAGATAGACTTGATAAAGTACTATTAATTTAAAAACCAAGGGAATGTAGGAATTCATGAAAACTAACCAAATCTAAAATTTTAACAAAGATAATAATTACTCCACACAAGAGTATTAAAGAAATACCAAGAGAAACACTACCAGGCATAAACCTGTAATCCTAGCTACTCCAGGTGCTGAGGCAGGAAGATTGCTAGGTAGAGGCCAGTCAGGGCAACAAAGTGTTATTTGTATTTACCCTTATCTCAGAAACAAAAATAAAACAAAAATAACCAAACAGACAGACAAACAAAAAAAGATATACACTACTACAATTGTTCAAAAATAAATTCACATCATTATTTACTGATACATGAGTAAGATATGAAAAGCAAATAAATAAATGAAAGTAAATATTGAACAAAATAAGACTTTGTTTGGAGAAGATGTAAATAAAAATATAAAATACTGAATATCTATTAAAAACTCATTAAAAAATTGATTAGTAAAATGACCAAACATAATATAAATGAACAAAACTATAAATTTTTATCTAAACAATAAACAATGAAAACAGAATGGCATCTTTCTGAAATTAGGGGGAAAATTAGGAATAAATTTGAAAACACCCATGTATATTTATGTTATTTACCTAGAAGAAATCATTGATACTATATATATGTATAAATATATATGATGTTTTATATCTAAAATTTTATTTATCAATTTTTCCTTTCTTAAAGGGTTTTGTTTGAGTTCAGTTTTGTGTTAGTATTAGTCTAATTTAATTTTTTTATTTAAGAGAAAAAAAGACACAGAAAAGAAAAGCAAAAAGCAAAAGAGACAAACAACAGCAACAAATCCAATGTAATAACAGTAGAGATTTGCAAAAAAGGATGATAGGAATTTGACAATGGTTGTAATATTGCTTATTGTTTCCTTCAAAAGTGTTGTTTAGATTAACAGATATAGACATGTAAAATTGATCTAATTACATGAGTATTAACTGTTCTTTTCCAATAACTAATACATTTAGTAGTATAGTCATTTTAGCTATCATATATATATACACACACACACACACACACACACAAATTTATGTCTTTTTCCTTTTGCCTTCCTTCATTCCTCCTTTCCCCTATCCCAATTACTTTTCCTCTTTGAGCAGTTTCTTACCCTTACACAGTATTTATTGTAGATTTTTGACGGTGTATACATTCAGTTTCTTACACTAGGGAGACAATACAGTATTTACACATGTGAGTTTGATTCGTTTTACTTATGAGTATGATCTCAAGTTGCCTCCATTTTCTTATAAAAGTCTTGATGTACTCTTTCTTTATAGCTGAGTAGTACACCATTGTATAAAAATACCACAACTTTTTTTATCCATTCCTTGATTGATGGGCACTTGGGTTGTTTTCAAGATTTGGCTATTACAAATTGTGCTGATATAAACATGGGTGCACATATATCAGTGTGGTATGACATTTTCAGTTCTTCTGGAAAAATGCCCAAAAACGGGATAGCTGGGTCAAATAGGATCTCTAATCCTAGCTTCTTGAGGAATCTCCACACTGATTTCCACAGTGGTTGCACCAGTCTACACTCTGCCAAACAGTGGAGAAGAGTTCGTTTTTCCCTTCACTCCCTACAGCATTTGTTCTTGGTTTCTTTCTCAATGTTGGCCATTCTTTCTGGAATGAGATGGAATCTCAGTATTTTTTAAATTTGCATTTCCCGAATGACCATTGATGTTGAACATTTTTTCATATTCTTGTTTGCCATTTGTATTTCTTCATCTGAGAAATGTGTATTGATCTCAAATGCCCATTTTTGGCTTGCATCCTTGAATTTTGGGGACCTGATTTTTAAAAAATCCTTTGTATGGTTTAGATAGAAGTCCTTTGTCTGAGGGACATTTGGCTAAGATATTTTCTCAATTCATGGGTTTTCTTTTTACTCTGTTGGAGATTTCCTTTGACATGCAAAAACTTTTTAATAAGATGAGATCCCAGTTGTTGATTCTGGGAAATATTTCCTGTGCATTTCTTCTATGTTATTGAACCTATGAGAGTAAAGGTTTTCAAAGTAGGTATTGATGATCTTCTGTATTTCCACAGGGTCTGTAGTGATTTCACCCTTTTCATTTCTTATTGCATGGATTTGAGTTTTATCTTTCCTCTTTTTCATAAGGTTGGCTAGGGGTTTATCAATTTTTTTTATTCTTTCAAGGAACCAACTCTTTGATTCATTAATTCTTTGTACTGTTTTCTTAGTTTCAACTATATTGATTTCTTCTGGGATCGTTATAATTTCCTCCCTTCTTTGGGCTTTGGGTTTGACTTGCTCTTTTACAGAAGTTTTAGGCGCTGTGTTAGATTGTTCATGTGTGTTGTTTCCATTTGTCTAATGTGCGAGTTTAGTGCTATGAATTTCCCTCTGAGGATTGCTTTATTGTAACCCACAGGTTCTGGTAGGTTGTATTTGCATTTTTGTTTGATTGCTGATATTGTTTAATTTCTTCTTTAATTTCTTCTGTGAACCATCAATTATTTAGTAGAGTGTTATTTAATTTCCATATGTTTATGGGGTTCTTGTGGGATTTTTTGTCATTAATTTCCAATTTTATTGAGCTATGGTCAGATATAATGCATAGGATTATTTCAATTCCTTTGCATTTGATTAAGCATGTTCTGTGGACTAGTATGTATATGATCTATTTTAGAGAATGACCCATGTGCAGCTAAGAAGAGTGTGTATTCTGATGTCGTTGGATGGAACACTCGATACACATCAATTTGTTCACAAGTTTGATTCAGTTCTGTCATTTCTTTGCTGATTTTCTGTTTGGTTGATTTGTCTCTTTGTGACAATGGAGTGTTAATTTCCCCCATTATAACTGTACTATTGTTGATTTGGTTTTTCATGTCCATTAAGATTTGTCTTACAGAGTTTGGTGCTCCCATATCTCATTCATATACATTTATGATAGTAATTTCTTCAAGTTTTCCCTTAACAAGTATGTAGTAACCTTTATCTCTTTTGCTCATTCTTGGTTTGAAGTTCACATTGTCTGCAAACAAAATAACTACCCCTGCTTTTTTCTAGGTTGCTGTTGCATGGAGTATTATTTTCCATCCTTTGATTTTTAGTCTGTGAATTTCCTTTTGAGTTAAATGTGTTTTGTGTACACAGAGTATTGTTGGATTTTGTTTCTTAACCCACTCTGCCAGTCTGTTTCTTTTTATTGGTGTGTTTTGACCATTTACATTGATTGATATAACTGATATGTACTGACTTATCCCTGTCATGTTATCTTTCTGTTGTTGGTTTTCTACATTTTCTGTTTAACTGTTTGCCCTGCTTAGTGGTTTCCTTTTGCTGTTGTTCTTGGGATTGTAGCTATCTTTGTCTCTTTCTAGAGTGTCTTTCAGTACTCTTTGCAGTGTTGGTTTCTTTGTCATGAAAGTATCTTATTTCTCCATCAATTTTTAAAGATAGTTTTGCAGGATACATCATTCTGGGTTGAAGGTTGTTTTCTTTCAGGATTTGAATTACTTCACTCCTAGCCCTTCTTAACTTGAACGTTTGTGTTGA
>RJWM01032961.1:0-21012 GCA_004363535.1 Dasyprocta punctata | reverse complement strand
TATTTTGACCCCAGTAAATGGTAAATCCTACAATGCATTTGCTCATATGATTTCCTGAAATCTATAAAGCCCAATATATTAACCTATGCAAAACATATAATTTGAATAGTAGACGGACACATATTTTTGTTAAGGAAGCAGACATATTTTTAGATAGAAAACATGGAAATGTTATATGCTAGGAAATAAAAACCAAGGGGAGAGTCATAAAATTTATGAAACAAAAAATGATTTGTCATATAACATATTGCTTTTGTGTAAACCAGAACAAATAACATAATCAGGAGTAAGATTGTGTATCAGTTAAAACCCCCAAATATTTTCTATGAGTATTCATAGAATAAAAGAACTACAAAGTTCACAGTCCCTTTTCTGGGTTTTAGCAGAATATATTCTCACGCCCTTGATATAATCCAATATAGAAGGGGAATTAGCCAATAATTTTAGCTATTTACAGCTACCATATGACTTTCATACAGTCTACCTTTTATCCACTATCCTATATAGTCATTTTAGAATATTTATAACTTCATGTTTAAAGTTTTCACATAGTACAATCAAGGACAAAATGCCACTAAAAATTTTATAATTTCAGGATAACTATATGTGATTGTTTTCAAACATATCACCATATGTCTTCTACGTCTCAGAAAATAACCACCCCATTCAAGACCCACACACACACGTGCACACCTTAAAGTAATCATTTATTAATTTTAATTTAGTTGTTTGGGTTTTTTTTTTAGTTCTTATCTCAAAGTGAACACAGAGTTGTATCCACTCTAGACAATTTTTTCCACAGCCACTTTGATGTCACACACAGTCATCTCTCACAAAGATTATGGAAATAACCTCACAGATCTCTTCTCTGCTTTTACTCTGACCATGCCAGCATTTACCCTCAAAGCTAATGCTAGTATGAGCTCATAAAATGACAATTCACATATTTTATTGGTTTGGCACACCTTTTCTCCATCTCACCTTTCCAAACCTCTTATGAGGTCTACAAGTGCAACACTTCTATTCCCTATCAGTAACTATCCTTCAATTAATCAAGCTGATTTTTAAAAAAAGTGACACTTCAGGACATGTAAATTGCTATCCCTCTGTCTTGAATATTCTTTCTTTACCTAGCCATAGGTGTAATTTAATTGCCTGCATACCTTTTCTCTTTATGTTTCAGATTATTCAGAGTTCTTTTTGAGCAACATAGAAATGGCCCACTGAGTAACTGTACCAAACTATATTCAACTTCTGATCCTGATGATCTGTAAATGGGATTATCTATGAGAAAGAGGATTCATCATGGGTGAGAAAATCTAAACCCTTGAGGTTGAGAGATTATCCTAGATTACCTGAGTAGAAATTAAACATAATTGCCAAATCTTAAGGCAGTAAAGAAAAATTTTGCTCCAGAAGGGAATTAAACTGGATGATGACTCAGAAATGTGCTCTTCCCCTTTTTCTTTCTTTCTTTCTGTCTTTCTTTCTTTCTTTCTTTCTTTCTTTCTTTCTTTCTTTCTTTCATCTTTCTATCTTTCTTGCTTGTTCTTTCTTTCTTTCCTTGAACACAGAAAAATGAGATAGTAACTAAAGAATAAGATAAGTACTCACAACTCCAATGAAATATATTGTCTCCTGGAACCCCTGGAAGAAGTGTGACTGGAATGTCAAGTAGTTTTTAAACTAGCAAAACTCAAATGCAGACTTTTGATCTTGAAGCTGTAAGAGAATAAATGTTATCTTAATCCACCAATCTTGCAGTAAATGGCTGTAGTTGAAACAGTAAACTAATGCATTATGTAATACAGTGCTTATCACTTCTTTCTGTTTTCTCATTTACAAGAATTATCACAATTATATGGACACATGTATTTTGTGTTTTTCTGTAAGGTTGTGATAAATTAATTTGTTGATATTTTATCATAATGCTAAATTGGTGGCGTCATTTCAAAAACATGTAAACTAAGGGACATTGTCTGATTCTAGAAACAAAGCACATGAGACAGATTTAGTTTTAGTCCATCACATGACACTTTATCTTTGCAATGGATTTTCAAGTCAATTTGATGTTTTGTTTTGTTTTGTTTTGTTTTGTTTTTGTACCGGGATCGAACTCAAAACCTCGCGCCTGCCTGGCAGGCAGGTGCCTAAGCCACTGGATTAAATCCCTGGCTCTATTTTTTGAGACAGGGTCTCACGATGCAGTTCAGGTTGGCCTTGAACTTACTTTGTAGCCCAGACTGGTCTCAAACTCACAAGAATCCTCCTGCCTCAGGCTCCCAAGTGCTGGAATTAAAGGTATGCACCACCATGCCCAGCTAGATAAGTCAATTTGATGTTAGAAAGGAAAAAAAAAAATCCCTGAACTTCTGGAGGAACATTACAAAGATTCTAAGTGGGAATTTGGCAAGGGAAATGCCATTCTTAATATTGAGCCACTCTAAATACTAAATGGGAAATGGAGATGTTGGTGCTCATTTTTCTCGTCGTTCAGCTCTATGGGACAGCAGAGACCCTGTGCTCCAAGGGAGACACTGGGTACAACGTGAGGCAGAGTGGAGTCTTAAGTTTCAAATGTGGAAAGACAGTGACTGCACATATCAGATGTCAGTGCCGGGAGTTTTTCTGTGAGTGAAATAAAACTGGAACACTTTAGGAGCAAGATAATGGAAGGCCTGTTATTGTGGGACACTTGTCAGGTTCTAGCTTGAGTAAGGAGAGGACTAATGCACATCAAAGACGGAGTCAGAGTTTTGTTGTCAGGGTCTGGATGTGAATGTCAATTCTACTGACAGATCTATGAAATAAGAGACTTTTCTTACCTTCTTATTTTATGTTAACATTAACAAGCCAGGAGTAAAATGATGTAATGTTCTAAATATTAGAATTCACTATATACATTCTGAAGTTGCAAATGTATAATCCACCTTGGAAGTTAATATTTCTTCAACAACTTACAGGGAACCCAAGACATGTTATGCTATGAAGAACACTGGGTCAAGGAGCAAATGCTTTTATTAATCTGAGTAACGTCATCGTGTTCTGCAACAAAAGACATCTACAAATTTGGATACACATGGCAGGTTGGAATCACACAGGTGTGACAGAATTTCTTCTAATAGGCTTAACTGAAAATCCTACTCTGCAGATTCCTCTCTTTTTGCTTTTCACTCTCATTTACTTCATCACACTGTTAAGTAACTGGGGAATGATCATCTTGATCTGGTTAAATGTCTCACTTCACACTCCCATGTACTTCTTCCTCAGCAACCTCTCCTTTTGTGACATCTGCTACTCCACTGTCTTCACTCCTAAGATGCTGGTCAATTTCTTATCAAGACATAAGTCCACCACATTTTCTGGCTGCATTCTACAAAGTTTCTTTTTTCTAGAATATGTAACCACAGAGTGCATCCTTTTGTCCGTGATGGCTTACGATCGCTATGTGGCCATAGCAAACCCCTTGTCATACACAGTCATCATGACCCAAAGTGTCTGTGCTCAGATGGTCCTTGTGTCGTACGTCGGCGGGCTCATGAATGCCCTGACACACACTCTGGGTTTGCTCAAACTAGATTTCTGTGGTCCCAACATTGTGAATCACTTCTTCTGTGACATCCCTCCTCTTCTGAGGCTTGCGTGCTCTGATGCTCATATAAATGAGCTGCTGCTTCTGATCTTCTCTGGGGTCATTGCAATGTTCACTTTTGTTGTTGTTATGGTCTCTTATATCCACATTATCATTGCCATCCAGAGAATCCACTCAGCTGAGGGGAGACACAAAGCCTTTTCTACCTGTGTCTCACACCTAAGTGCTGTGACCTTGTTCTATGGGTCTGTGACTTTCAGTTACCTGTAGCCAAGCTCCCAATATTCCTTGGAACAGGAGAAGGTCTCTGCTGTGTTTTACACATTGGTGGTCCCCATGCTAAGCCCACTGATTTATAGCCTGAGGAATAATGATGTGAAAAGTGCAGCAATAAAATCAATATGTTGGAAGAAAGTCCCCACTTGAAAAAAAAAAAAAGAAAGTCCCCACTTGTGTATCATTTTGTGAAACTAACATTCTGCAAATATAAATTCTTTAGAATTTTATCGGTCATATCAAACTTGAAGAAGTTTAATGCTTACTGATAAACAGAAGGACTCAAAAGGCCAACAGTTTGGAAGGAAATGAGCTTATTTAAAGCCAGCCCTTCAGAAAATATGGGATGTTATTTGTTTCTTCAAATCTCTTTTCACAAGGGCTCAGGGAAGTAAAAGTCTTTTATGGCAAAAATAAAATAGGAATATAGCAAAACAGTGGGCAGAAAATTCCTCCAATGGGAAAAGGTCTTCCTCAGAGAGCACTGTGTTTTGTTTGTAGTATCGTTCTCAGGTATACTTATGCTTCATGGAAATGGAACCACACTTTGATCTCTAGGAAATTTATCTCCATGTTCTTTTGAGACACAGAATTTAATTTTCTGCAACTTAATTCTTATGAGTTGAGGAAAGTAAAGGGTGCTTCAGAAGCTACTCTTTAAAAATCAGAACTCCATGTGAAACAATGTGATTAAATAATAAGGAAAACAAGTAAATCTATTAGAAACGTATTTCTCTGAAAAATAGCTTGGGTACAGCATTACAAACAAAACCATAATCAAGATGTTTTTATATAAGCTGAAGGTTAAAATAAATTGATTTGCTTAGAAGCATCCTAAAGATTTAGCAAAGCCCAGCTCTGGGTGTGTCTGGATAGATCATGAAGGCATGACCTTAAGTACTTTGGCATCTTCTCCTCTGTCATTACTCACCTTCTTTCTTCCTTGCCAACATGAACTGAATAGCTTTGCTCCATTGCACAATTCTGCCATAGATTTCTGCACTTGAAATATCTGAGCGTGGCCTGAAATGGCTGAAAATGCTCCATTAAGTTAGATATGGTTAGTGTTTTGTCTAAGTATGGGTTAAGCAAACTAATAGAGAAAATTGGTACCAGGAGGTGGACACATTCTTTGACTGTATCTGGCCATGTGGCTCACAGACCTTTGGAACTGGTTAGCAGGAGATGTTTGGAAAGTTTTAGAGATACTGGTTATATGTGTTTTAAAATGTCATAAATGGAGACTGACGAGTGTTTTAGTCAGGGTTCAGAAGACAAGGATGATGATAGGAATGCAGACAGTAATGGCCAGGCTTAAAAGGTTGAAAAGCTAGAAATCAGGGTTTTATTGGCAATTAGACTAAGGCCAAGTGTTTTACAGTCTGGCAGAAAAATTGGCTGCATCTTGCCCATGTCTTGAGACTTTGCAGTATTCTGAGTTCAAGCATTATTGACTAATTGATCTGTGAGAGGTAATTTTGAGGCTCCTAAACATTCAGAGTAGGACATGGCTTATAATGGCTGCTTCAAGCCATATACCACCAAGATGCAATCAATTGCAGCCTCAAGAGTACAAAACTGTGGAATTTTTGAGAAGAGCACCTTTGCAACTCTTACTATGGTAAATCTGCTTTGGGAATTGTTTCCCTAAATTCTATTTCACCCTGCTTAGCCATTTAGACCTCTGCTGCTGTGGCCAAAGGGAGTCTAGCTACTACTTAAACTGGCAGTAGATCTTTGCATCATTCATAAAATGCTATTGTGCAGGTGTGCAGAATGCAAGAGTTGTAGGGTAATGGAGTCTTCCATTGAGATTTCAATGGAAAGCCTGGTAGTCCAGACAAAATGTCCCTGGGAGAGCAGTGTATGAATCTGTGGGAATAAAGCTGTAGATGCAATGGTGACTCCATGTTGTCATAGATGACTGGAACATGAAGTGTTTACCAAAGAAATCTGCAGACAGCAAGCTAAACTAGCCCAGGAGAGAGGCCATAGAGGGTAAAACTAACAAAGCCACTGAGATAGAGTTGCAAATCATACCTCACTACCATTTGCCCAGGGTGGTACCTACAAATCTACAGGGCTTAATGTTACCCTAACTAGAGAAGGGTCTTGTTTTGTTCCTATCTTCTATCCTGCTTCTCTGCCCTCGAGAATAGGAATGTTTACTTTGTGCTATCACATATTAGGATTGAAAAAATTGTTTTTTCGATTTCACAGCATTTCATAGCTATGGCTTCTCTTGGTATATCAGAGAATGCTTTGACTTGACTTGACATTTGAGAAATGCTGGGCCAGGGATATAGTTCAGTGGCACAGTGATTGTCAACTATTTTGAAGAAAACAAGAGACATTATAGTAACCGTTGTTCATTTCCTATTATCTTGTTTTGAAGTCCTATAATGCTTCCACTCTTTTGTTTTCATTGGTTTTATACTATTTTATTGTGCATGAAGATACGGACAACTATTTTGAAGAAAACAAGAGACATTATGGTAGCCACTGTTGATTTCTTCTTGTCTTGTTCTGAAGTCCTGTGTTGCTTGCATTGTTCTATTCTGATTTGCTTTGTTTTGTTTTGTTTTGCCTTGCTTGTTTTATTCTCTTTAAAAGAAAAAAAGAAAATATCACAGTAAATAAAATAAAGAGAACATTATAATAAAAGGCAGGTGTCAAATACATTAATATCTGAAAGAAAAAATAAATTAAAATGTGTTTTTAGTATGAATTCAGATAATACCATTAGTTTTGTTCTAAAGTTTTTTCATTCAAATGAAAATGAGCATCTTTCATTTTATATTTAAAAACATTTTCACCAGCATCATAAACAGCAATTATAAAGAAAGTTACTCTCATTTATAGTTTACCCAAAAACCTCTATTGTGTACAGTTATCCTGTTAGCCATTCAGTGCAATACAAACCTAAGGAAATTTAAAATATATCAGCAAGGACTGGAAGTATAACTCAGAGTTAGACCACTTGCCTAACACAAATGAGGTATTGTGAGTAACACACACACACACACACACACACACACACACACACAGAGGAAAACAAAACTGATAGAATAACAAGGAATTAGAGAACTCATTGCATGAGAATTACTATTTAAAGATCAGAAAATACATAAATTTGGCTTGAGTTAAGCTATAAAATACTCAAACAGGAGGAAAGGAGAATAGGAAACTCAAAAATTTTGTTTTCCTCATTACCTTAGGACTTTAGCAAAATCTCTGCTCTGCAGTATCTGCAAGCATTTTAATCATTCAGAAATTGTTGTACTACAAAGTTTACTATCTCCAAAGTTACCTAGAATACCCACCACCCTTCCAGACTGACACCAAGATAATAGCTAAATTACTTGTCAGGGTTTCTCAATTTTGCCATCTTTCATAATATCCATTACCAGATCCCCCCGAGATGCCTCTGTGTCTTCAATCCTACTGTCACCTCACATCAGGAAAGGCAGCACCTGGTGGATCTCCACATAAGATTACCTCCCCCAGCAGGAGTAATCGCCTTGTGATGGAAACTGCAGCAGCCCCTTTTTGAACAAGGACAATCATCTCACAGGAACCTAATTACCCCTCAACCATAAGGATTCCTTTGGAACTACAAAATCTGGGCCAAGAAAGCAATCCACTGGACCATAGCCCATTTCTCCTAATTCTTAAAAGTTGGCCTCATGCTTATGTGATGAGGTGAGTAAAAACTCCACCATCCAAATGAGCCTCTTGCTTACTGGAGGTGGTATCTGTTCTATGATCTTCTACCAACTAACTCCAAGGGATAAATTTGCACTATGCTTCAACCCATCACACTCTAAAATAATTCTCCTGTGATGTAAGTCAAGAACATGTTTATGGGGCTGAGTTAAGGTCTTAGTTTGGGGTGGGTGGTTTTCCTGGACACTATTTGGTGATAGAGTCTTGCAGGGAACTTTCAAGTACAAACAGTACACAAAACGCATGGCATGCCACATAAAGCCACCTGCATGAAGCTGCTTTGATGCTGGAATAAGATGTTTTAAGATTTCCTCAATAGCTAATAGCTGAAGATCTAAGTGAAATGAAAATGATAGGCTTTAGGTAAATTCTAATGATACCACTGTTTTCAGGATCTTGGAAAGTAAAAGAACAAATGGTTCAGGGAGACATTCTATAAACATCTAATAAAAACAATATTAGGCTGAGGCATCTGAATGACAGAGAAAAGGGGACTCACGCGACAGTTGATGAAAATAATAAATAGACTTTGATAAATGCTTAAGACAAATGAATTTGCTTTTGGCATCAAGAGAAATGAATTTGTAATAATTAGAAATTTATGTCACTAATCTAACAAGTAGTTTAGGAGGGAAAAATTGAGATGTGAGAAAGTGGGAAGCTGCCAGAATTTCTAAGGAAAACTTACAGCAAGGAATAAAGTCTAAGAGGTGGGAGATGCCTTGGATTATTTAGGAAACAATGAGTTCAGAGCTGAAGCAAAGAGAGAAGGGAGATGGAAGTTAGAATACCAGACTAGGTTCTGTAGGGTATATTAAGAATGCGTGAGGTCTTTGGATCCAGAGGAAAGAAAGTTACCAATTTACATATTTAGAAGTCACTTTGACTTGAGAATAAATGGGCCTTGGACTGGCAAGAGGGGAACAGAGCAGGTCAGTCAAGAAGTTGCATAGTAGTTAGGCTCAGGAATCAGGGGCTTACAGAAAAAGAGCTACTTACATTTGTAAGAAGCTAACATATGGGCTAGGTTTTGGTGATGAATTCGCCAAGATGGTGATGGCAAAGGCTCAAACAGGACTTAAAGACATGTCCAAAAGACAAGGGAACATAGACTAAAGACAATTTCTGATTCTATGAAACATGTGTTATTTTCAAATACATATGCAACGTTTAAATATAATACAAAAGCCAGTTTTTGAAAAATCCAAGTATTACAGCACAAGGAATTGGGCTTGCAAGCTCCTTCGAGAAGGAAGGCATTGCATCATAGTAGATCTCAGACTTTCACAAAGCACAAACAGGTTCTATACACTAGAAAGCAATATATCCCAATTAATATGTAAACGCTGTAAATATATAGTGTGTTTGCATATTAAGAGAGAGTTTTCAAGAGTTTGGAAGAGCAAAAAATAGGCACAATTTTTGAAATTGGTGTTGATATATAAGCAATACATATGTTATTAGTTTTTCTCTCAAAATTTTTATACTTGACTATCTCTGTAGGTTTGAAATGTTTCAAAATAAAAACACAGAAAACAATGGGAGAAATGCTTATAAAATGACTGGAATATTTTTACTTCTGAACTTTTGTACTTGCTTGTGAATAAAAAAATTATCTCTGAAGAAAAACCACAGAAAAGTGAGATAAGATATATGCAGATTTTTCCTTGTCATTGTCCCCTTACAAATGGAGTACAGCAGATATTTCCATCGCATGTGCATTGCATGACATACTATAAGTAGCCTGAAACCCATTTGAAGTATATTGGAGTGTTACAGGCAGCTGAGTTAGAAATATTACAGGCAGTGAGACAGGGCTACATCCTCAAAGGAGCCAGTGCAGAAATCCAGATACTTTGCAACTGGGGGAAACAGACACTTCCTGCTGTGGGCCAAAAAGATTGAACAAATGTACCCATATCCTAAGGACTGATACTCTACAGATCTCTATCACCCTGAGAAAGCCAGAAGTCACTATCCCAACCCTCTATGGAAGTGTCACTGTTCTGTAAGAATGCCTGCTTTCTATGTGACTGGCTTCCCCATTTGTTCCTGATTTAATTGATTTTACCTGAGCAATTAATCTTATTGGTTAACCATAGTTCTGTCCCGCCTCATGCCCATCTCATGTGTCCCCTTTTTCCCCACCTTAAACCCGTCTCACCCCATGACTTTACTCTATAAAAGTCCTTAGAAAAGACGGAGTTCCTGGCAACCTGCTTGGGACCTCTTCTGTGTCTCAGACAGAAGCTTTCTTTCTCTCAGTAAATACAACCTGCTCTTAAACTCTGTTGTTCCTAAAATTCTTTCTTCAATTTTAGAGAACACAAACTCGTACCGGACCTATAGTAGGTTGGGAGATTCATTCCCCTATATCAGGAGGACATGCACAGAGTATATGCAAATATTACATTGTGTTATATAAAAGTCTTGAGCTGTATGTAGATCTGGTGGCCAATCTTCCACAGACACCCATAGATAGCTATATTACATAATTTGATAAAACTCTATAAAAGCAAATATCACAGAAAAAGATGCAGACACAACTCAATTGTTCCTTGGAGTTGGTTGCAGGTGGCAGAGCTTAGGGAGAAAAGAAAAGGGAGTGGTGTGTTATGGAAAATGAGGCATGTTTTACAATAATTTAGTATGGATTTGTCAAAATTTATTGAATTATATTCTTAAAATACTGGAATGGTTTTCTTTTTTAAATGCAAAACCATTTATTTGATTCTAAGTAAAAACAGTTTCACAGCAGTGAAAATTAAGTGACTGTCAAAGTGTGTGCCTATTGTAAACCAAATATTGAGTATTGTAAACCACTATTGAGTATTGTAATCCAAGTATTATAATCTTTTTTTCATTTCACTTCAGAATCTGGAAAGTTATATTTGTAATCTCATTGAAACATTATTTGAATCCCAGTAAGTTAATTCCGATCTATCACCTCCAATGACCCATGGCAAGAAATACTCAACGTTATGGGCAGCCAAGTGGTCCTATATCTGATCCAAGTCAGGATATAAGGACAAAGGCGTTAATCCAAGGGAGTAGCTCAAGAATCAGTGACAGGGAAGATGTTGGGAACTACGTGAGTAACTTGAGCTGGCCATTCAGGTGAGGAGAAAAGCACCTTTGTAATATGCAAGGAGATATGTGGAAAGATCAGTCTGTGTATATCTTTTCTTTTATGTTTATGGTTTTTGTTTTATTGCTCATGTTTGCAGTTTAAAATGATTTCACTCTTCTTGTGGGGTCTGTACCTGTACACAGCACAACTTAGTTCTTCTTCTTTTCCCTTCCCCTCTGTTCCTCCCTCCCTCCATCTCTTGGTCCCCTATTTTTATTCTCCATTCTAAGAATTATCACATGCTCAATTTTCACTAAAATCCACTTCTAGGTGTATTACTTACTCTTGGTCATTTGTAATATAAACCATGAGAATTAGACTGTTTCATGAATTAAAAAATATGGTAAGAGATGTTCACTGCACAGTGCCTGGAACATAGCAGGCTTTAAACTAATATAAATCATTTAAACTAAAATCCTTCTTGATATTTGTTCAAAAAAGAAATAACTCATCTTAAAGCTTATAGTAATGTTGATTGTGTTTCAGTAAGTTTTCATTCTGGTTTCATTTAAAAATTGCTGCAAATTTAACTCACATATTCCTGTGCAGTTTTATATACTGGTTTGATTGCATATGACCTTTATTTATGACTTTATTCTTTGTAATAATTCACTTTTATACCATTTACCCCAACTTTCACTCTCCATTCCTCATTTTTATAAAAAATATTTTTAAAGAGATTAAAACAAAATCAAAATGGAATAAAGTCTGTCAAAACAAAATAATGAAAGTGATACAGGACTTCAAAATAAGGTAATAAGAAATCAGCAATGGCTACTATAGTATATCTTGTTATCTTCAGAATAGCTGCCTGTACCATCAGATACAATAAAATCAAATAAAACAAGGCAGAATAAAACCAAACAAAGCAAAACAATGAAAACAATACACAACTTCAAAACAAGATAATATTAATGCCTCTTGTTATCTTGAAAATAGCTGTCCAGACCATCAGACATAGGCAAGTAAAGTTCACCAAACAATATAAAAACTATGCTGCTTCTTTACTTCCGCTATCATCTTTTTAAAAATTTATGCTGTGTGATCTGTAATTTGTACTATGTCTGTGTCTCCTGAATTTGTACTATGTCTGTGTCTTCTGGGTGGGCTGGAGGTCTAAGACTGTATTTTGCTCCTTCATCTTGACATTTTCCTGTGTTTCTCCAAATCAACCCATTACTACATCCTGGGTGCTTCCTATATTAGCTGCCAGTCCCTTGGTGTAGTGGGTTGGATGAGGCACCTGGGTTTCTCTGATCGGGGAATTCTGGGGTGGTGGAGAGGCAGGAGATGGTGGTTCACAGATGCTCCCCCAATGGCAGTGGGACCTTGGGACACAGCCTCTTCTCTGGGCCCACTCTGGGCTAGCAGGATGTCTCTGGGCAGCTTGCAGGTGACCTCGGTGTGTAGATCCTTCCTGCTAAGTCCATTTGTTGACAGGTTTGGTCCAGCTCTGATATTTCTTTGCTGATTTTCTGTCTAGTTGATCTGTCTCTCTGTGCCAATGGGAGATTGAGGTCTCCCATTACAACTATGTTATTGCTTATTTGATTTTCCATGTCTACCAATAACTTTTATATAGTTGGGTGCTCTTGTATTAGGTATATATGTATATTTATGATTGTTATGGCATTTGTGCTGTCTCTGGCTTTCTCACTGACCCCAATCAACCTTGTGTTCTTCTTTGCTTCATGTTGTAGCTGTTGGATTGATATTTCATGGTCTCTTGCTATTTTTAAGATAGCTTTCTTTTCATGATCACTAGCTGGAATTCTGTCTTCAAGATCTGAAATTCTATTCTTTCCTTCATTCAATCTGTTGCATATACTTCCACTGGAGGTTTTAGTCTCCTGGGTCTCATTCTGTATCTGTTTCATGGATTCCATTTCTCTTCTATGTTGGCCATTTTTTGTCACCATCTTTTTCTAAACTCATCTATTCTTTTATTTCTGTTTTCTCTAATATCTTTGATTTTAAGCATCATTTATTTTTGTACCTAAGAGATCATTTTCTCTCTATAGCCTTTTCCACTTGTTTTTTCACTTCTACTGTTATCATTCTAGAAAGTTCCAATGTTTGACTTCTAACTTCAACCATCTCGTTGAGTTCCAGGCCGGTCCTGGATGGGCTGGGGGTCTATGGCTGCACCCTACCTCTGTGTCTTGTCATTCTCTACCTTCTTCTTTTATTTTGTCTTTTAGGTTGATGCCCACCAGCCTCCCATGATATATAGCTCTACCACTAGCATTGAGGCCTCTCTCAAGGAAGAAACGAGATGTCCTTTCCTCAGGGATGTCCTCCACATATAGTTGGTTCATATAAAGAGCCAACTTTCTTCTGATCCCAAGAACCTACTTTCTTCTGGTGTTCACATTTCTGTGATAATGTCCATGTTACATCCCAGAGATGTGCTGGGTATGGAGAGAATCTTGGCCTCTGAATGTGGGGACTATGAGGGGTTTTCTGTTGGTGGAGTTCTCCAGAATCCAACTGCTGTCTCCTTGCTGTTGCTTCAGATATTTCCACGTTACTGGCCTCACTCATTACTTCACCCTCCAAAGGTGTGTGTGCATCTGTGTGCCTGGCTGTTTTCCTGGGTCTTGAAGTTCCCATTGGTCTTATACTCTTGAAGTCAGCTCAAAAGTCTGAGGCTTAATGAAGGAGGACAGGAGTGTGATCTCACTGTCTTCCAGTTGGGCCCTGCCATTAGGGATGCAATGTCAGTTCCTCATTTTTTGTAATTTTATCTTATACTCCACTTGTCTGACTACTCAGTATTCCAAAAATTGCTTTCATGTTCAACCAATATAGTAAGAAAATTGCTGAACTTGATATTTATCTATACATGTGAAATAAATAAAAGACCCTCAATATTAAAATGAACTCTGCTATGTGAAAATGCACTTGAGTGAGTGTTCAAATGTGCACACATGAAGTTCTATTTAGAAATTTCTATACTTCCTTTGGGTTGTCTCCCATCGAACTATGGATATAATTTCTGACACTATTATCAATCATAATGGATTTATAGAATTATATGGACATCAACAAATAGAATTTAGGACTTTTAAAATATATATAACATAATATTTACATATAATTTATACAAATCATAATCTTACTTGTGAACAATATTAATTTTTAACTGTTCAGATTTTCCTTGAAGAGACCCACATAAGACAAGATAATTTTTCTTTAAAGTTGTGAACAGCTGGGCATGGTGGCGCATGCCTTTAACCCAGCACTCAGGAGGCTGAGGTAGGCGGAGCGTTGTGAGTTCCAGGCCAGCTTGGGCCACAGTGTGAGCGCAAGGCCGGTCTGAGCTACATAGTGTGACCCTGTCTCAAAAAACCAGGGCCGGGAGTTTGGCTCAGTGGCTTGAACACCTGTTTGTTAGGCGCGAGGTTGTGAGTTCAATTCCTGGTGCAGCAAAAAAAAAAAATAATAAATAATAATAATAATAATAAAGTAAAAAAATAAAAAATAAAGTTGTGAACAGTCCAAGTATGCCATGTACTGCACTTTGGACAGTGTTCTGGGACTGTGATTTCCTCAGTCCTATCTCTGGTTATTTCAATGAAACCAAGTGTTCACAAAACACTAGGAATTCTATCCTTTGGAATATAAACCCAACAGACAGAAAATGAAGAGAAAATGGGCCAAAACCTCCTCAGTACCAGGTAAGATTTCTGTTTCTTGTTGTGACAATGAATTTATAAAAGACTTCTATGGTTTTCAAAATGTGGACCTCTCAGTGTATGCTGTGGCTATAATGTGAAGAAAAGTCATCAGCTTGAAATTCATTCCAGTAACTGGAAAAAACTGCATAGAATCAATCAGACTACTGCCAAAGTTAATTAACTTTCTTACATGTTACTGGGAATTTGTTCTACATTTCAACAATTAGTTACATTTAAGGGTTTACATCTTTAATTCTTATAAGTTACAAAAAAGAATGTATAAAAGAACTGTCATACTCTGAGTTTAATTTGTGTGGAGTATTTAATTTTGATAAATCTGAGGGAAACATCAAAGATTTCATTGTCTGTCTTGCCCTAGGTAATTTTCAGGCTTGAATATTAGTTTATTGTAATACTACTCATTCAGCAGAAAAAATAAAGTGCAACATGAAAGGTAGTTCAGATAATAATATTATTATTATTAAATAAATTAAATAAACAATCTTGAATTTATTGAAATTAAAAAAACTCATACATACTGAGCAAATTCACTTTCTTTGAAAATGAAGTCAACCAAGGCAAAGTTAGCTGAATGCTACTGAAAAACAAACAAATGCCAAAACCAAAAAGTTAGCTTATGCAAAGTGATTTATCAGGTGTTTGAAAAAGACAGTCTGTTTCCTCATTTTCTATTAGTTTTGTTACACTAGATGAGCAGTGCCCACTGGGAGAGTCTTATACCATGTGTGAAAATTTCCACTTATTTCCTTTCATATGTGATTTTCATCGCCACCTACTGAGGAAGGTTTACAGATGATTCTAACACTGCACCATAAAATCACATGTGACTCTGCGGGCTCTGGTTAATTTATCTTCTTGCTCCCTGCAGACCCCTCAGAGGTGAGCCACATAAATGGCAGACAGCAAGGTCAGTGTGATTATTGAATTCGTCCTCCTGGGTCTGACAGATAACCCAGAAGTGAATATCGTGCTCTGTGTGTTGCTTCTCTTGATCTATGTCATTACTGTGGTGGGCAATGTTTGGATTATTACAATAAATCTGGTTAGTGCCCAGTTCCATTCTCCCAAGTACTAAAATGCTAGCAAACCATGTGACAGGAGGGAGAGTCATTCCTACCAGGGATGTCTCCTGCAGTATTCCTCTGTCAACATGTTCCTGACCACAGAATGCTTCCTCCTGGCTGCCATAGAACAAGATCTAAACATGGCCATCTGCTGCCCATTTCACTACCGAGGTCCCATGACTCCTGCACTCTGCATCTACCTGGTGACTGCCTCTTACCTGCTGGTTTGTGCTGACTCACGCACCCATTAAAGCAGCTTGCTGAGCCTGTCTTTCTGTGAGCCCAGGGTCATAGGTCATTATTTCTGTGATATCCTCTTGCTCTTTCAACTCTCCTGTTCCAACACCCATCACAGTGTGGTTTTATTCATTGTCCTGTCTGCAGTAATATCAGTGACTACATTTTTGATAGTGATTAGTTCCTATTTAGGAATTCTTATTACTCTCATGAAAACGCAGTCTACCAGTGGCAGATATAAAGCTTTCTCCATGTGTGCCTCCCACCTAACCGTAGTAACGCTCTTCTATGGGGCAATGATATTTACCTACCTAGGAACCAGCTCCAGCTACCCACAGGACAGAGCCAAAATATTTTCCATGTTTTACACTCTTCCGCTCCCAATACTAAACTTTCTCATATACAGTGTAAGAAACAAAGAAGCCAAAAAAGCCATGAAGCGAATAATTAAGAGGAAAACACTTGTTCAAGGAACATAAATTTTCAGGCAGAAATATTTAAAGGATATTTATTGATGATGGAGGAAGGCACACTGCTAAATACCTAAGGATGTGTAAGAGACAAAACATTTTGAAGGTAGCTTATGTTCAAAGATGCCTGGATTGCTGGCTTTTATACCATACATGCCCAGACACACATTAATGGGAGTGCACACACACATTGACATGGAAATGTTTTCTTTTATCTTCTTGGGTTCACTATTTGGGGACCTGTGAACCATATTGGTAGATGACAGATTATTATGTATTCTTCTGTATGAAAGGTCCAAGTGGCTCAGTAAATAGAGGTGTGTATGCCCAATGTCATAGGGAAAGGAAATACATGGAAGAAAGTTTTCATAGGATGAAACAATGGGCTTTTAATGGACACATGGGAGACAGGAGCGGGTGTTGGTGTTTGTGTTAGGGCAAATGGGCTTCTCTGTCTTCTTCCATCAGGAAATCTCCAGAGACAATTTTTACCAGTGCTGCTTTCTTCTCCTCTCCTGAGTGAAGCCGCTCCCAACATGGAAAGAGGATTTGTAGCACCCACTATTGGAAATTTCTGTCTTTGTTAAGATAAGAAAACTTCTGAAAATGCTTATTTTTTGCATCTGCTGAGTTTCAAAGGTCTTTAAAATAATTTTCGCGCCATTATGGTATAATTTTATTTCTTCGATTCCCAAGATATCACTTTGAAAATCTAACTTCCTATGTGACAAAATGATATCATTTTTATAAATGAGATAATTATAAAATATGATCTGAAACATTCATACAGAATGTAGGAGCAGAACTGGTAAATGCACAGTCACACAGATGTCTCGCATTTATACACACTTGAAGAAGATTGGTTACAGGTGAACAGAATCTACCCACTTTGCAAACTTCCAAGGCTGAACCATCGTACATAAAAGGAAACCAGGGATTGGGGGGCCTGAAAGCTAACCAGAGACGAGTCAGCATCAAAGTCTGAGAGTGAGAGTTCAAACACAGTGCTCTCACATGCTTGGATGTAGGTTTCCTCTCCATTTTATATCAATGGGTACAATTTCTTGTACACATTTTGCATGTTGTCTTTCACTAAATGCATGAATATGTGAGTATTTTATTTTAGAATAATAATTTTACAGGAACAGAGGGGTTTCTTCTCTTTATCTGCCAATGTTACAGTATTGCTAAAATAAAACTCAGCCCAGTGCCATTGTTACTCCCAGAATAATAAAAGAATAAAACTTAATCTTTATCAAATGGCACTTCATAATATCTAATAAGGGATTTTGTTTGTAAAAACTGTTATACCTACCAAATCATAATAGTTAAATGGATATGAATTATAGTTTATAGCAATATATCTTTATAAAGTAAAATGTTTGATCATTTTCCTTATCAAATGGGTATAATATGTAAATATGCTATAAAATATGTTTTACTCTATTTTATATGGTTTAGCTTATTAGATTGCATTGTTTTGTACTTCTCACAGTTTATTCTACAATAAACCCATTGTCAATTTTCTTGATCATATATCACCACAACATGACATCTATTTGCCAAAATATAGAGCTCATTGCAACTGGTTATGATTTAATTTTCAAATAAAGGCGGTTGTCTAATAAAAGAATGCTTAGACTGTCACAAGAAAATTTCTCAAGGACATAACCACACACAAAATTAAAATCTGAAGGACACATTTCTTGGCAGTAGATATTTAGAATATTTTTATTTGACAAATTATGATGCCCATAGAGATAGAATTTGTACAGTACTCTCTTTCTTCATCTGTCATTTCCCTGTGTGTAGTTTCAATTACAAGGGGTCATCAACAGTATATAAGTACAATACAATCAGCTGTATTATAAGAGAAAGAATAAGAAGCCTATTTCTATTATTATTGTAGTAAATCACTATCCCTCATTCGTGAAATGAATTCTGTTTTAGATATATACATCTTAGAAAAGCCTTGCATGGTGATGTATGCCTGAAATCCCAGCACTCAGGAAACTAAGACAGGAGGATCATTACAAGTTATAGACCAGTCTGGGCTACAAAGTGAGCTCAAGGCCAGAACTGCATAGAGAGATCCTGTCTCAAAACATCCAAAAAAAACATGCAGGAAGAAAACAGTACAGTTATCCCTTTGTAAATAGGTTCCAAGTCAATGAGTTGAACCAGCTATTGATTGAAAAAAGCAGCAAAAATGTAATACAACAATAATTGTAACACAAAAATGTAGGGTAAGAATAATTTACATAAGTTTTACATAGCATTAGGCATTATAAATAATTTTTGATAATACTATAAGTAATGATTTAAAGTATTTGAGATGACATGTATAGATTGTATGCAAATCCTACCATTTCTATAAGGGACTGGAACATCTGTGGATTTTATATCCATAGTGAATCTTACACATATATTTATGTTAGGCCTCATTACTTATTAGAAATTTTGAATTCCTGTCCAGTTCATTTTTGTAGGACATACTGTGAAATACAAAGCTTCTCCTCAAGCTAACCAGGATAACTAAGAAAGTATGGGTAGATACTTTCATTCTTTCAGTGGACATTTGCGCATGTTACATCTCAGTCCCTCAGATAGTTCTCCTCATTATCCTTCAAGGTTCTCAAGCTCAGACTTCTGAACTAGTACCGCCACAGTCTTTATAGCTATTTTCTATTATATTAATTTTTCTGGATAAAAGCTCTCTATAAACTGTCATACAATCCAGATACCCAACAAGTCAACCTAGATTCACCACTCTTCATTTTATCAAATACTGACTGGATTAGATCATGTATTTAAGTCCAGTGGGGTAGAACTGAGTGAAGAGAAACAGTCTTGGGCCACATATAAAATATAAGATATACATAATGTATGTAAGTAAAAAACCTTTCTCTATAAAATTGAAAATTTTCTCCATTGCTCTATCATTGTGCATTGCATTGTAAAAAATGGGTCACAAAATTTTAATTTCATTTCCACCTCCTCTTCTGGACATCATCCTTGCTAAGAAATCACTGCATCTTACTGAACTTCATTGTCTTGATATTAATAAGAGAGTAACTATCCCATAATATTGTTCAATACTTCCTTTTTGAATGAGCTGGTGAGTTAATTATTTTATAAATTGTCTTCCATAATGTGTGGTGGCATATTTGATTGTTAAGAGGGAATGAATAAATAAAAACAACAAAAATTTCTTCATTTTTATTTACATATTTCAAAAATGACCACTATTTTCAATTATTATTAGAGATTGGCATATCAGTATTAAATAAGAGCATAATGAAGCATTCCTTATGCATAACAATAAAATAAATATCTGCTAAGATTATGTTTGGATTATTTAGCTCTATGAAATACTTCACTATACAGATGTACATGGTGGCAGTGGGGAATATGATAAAACTGATATTTTGGCAAAATGCCCATAAAAATGTACCTAGTCACTCTGGAATGCCTACTATTTTACAAGTAGTGATCAAAATACATGGCAAAATTTTAAAGTAATAATATTTTGCTTATTAAAAAATTCTCTAACGTGACAAGTGGAATTAGAGATAATTTTCCCCCTAGGAATAAATAATCTGCCTTGTTCCAGTATTGCAGCACTGATTAAAAGGTGAGATAACTAACAGGAAATAGGGAGATCCATCCTTTGCAAAAGGGAAGAGGGCCAAGAGATGGAGAAAAATTGTAAAAATTACTTTATTTTCTACATGCACCAACTCCCTGTGAGGAATATGATCATTATGTACTGCAAACTCATGCCAAAAATGTAAAAAGGCAAAAGGCAAGCAATACAAGTGAATGTAAAAATCACAGGGGAAGAATCATCTAGACACATCTAATGAGGTCTTCTTACTTACTGGAATTGAAAATATCATCCCTGCTCTGGGGCATTTTGAAAATTCCCCTTTTAAGAGCCAATCTCAATTCCTAATAAACTTAAGTCATCATAGTGTTGTGGCTCAGGAAGCTGCTTTAAAATAAATAAACAACAAAAGAAGGAGGGAAAGAGCAAATGAGTTCAATTGTGAGAAGCACTGAGTATCCCATGGGCATTATACAGCACCCATGAGTTTGATTACCACTTCGCATTTTTAAATGATTTCTCTAGGTAGCATTCACATTCTCGGCCAGTGATTTTGTGTATATGCTATTGGGTACAGTCAGAAATTAATGAATCCCTGACTTGTTAACTTCAGTACTAAGGTAATTGTGAAATGTAATAAGAACATTAAATCAGTGCCTAAAAAGAAAAGAGAGAGAGAGAGAGAGAGAGAGAGAGAGAGAGAGAGAGAGAAGGAAAGAAAGAAAGAAAGACAGACAGACAGACAGAAAGAAAGAAAGAAAGAAAGAAAGAAAGAAGGAAAGAAAGAAAGAAAGAAAAAAAGAAAAAAAGAAAGAAAGAAAGAAATCAGTGCCTAGAAAGCTCCTTTCTCTCTGAGAGGGTTCTTGGAAGACTAGGCATAGGCAGAACTCATCTGAGATACGCTAGCCTCATGTGTCAAGTGCTTTTATAATGCTTCAGTGTTTTGGAAAATGTGCCACCTGTATATCTACAAATAAACTCAAGGCAAACATGTTTTTTAAACTCTATTCATTAAATTTCTCCATGTCTGTGACCACCTAAAGTGAAATAAACAAAATCGAAGACTACATCTCCAAACTTTTTTCCCTTTCAAAATATTTTGCACACAATTTACAAATAGACCTGGGTGTGCAGTTACAATATAAACCTCAAGAGATCAAAGATGCTAATTGATTACTATCATTATGAGGAGAGTTTAAGAGTTTGAGG
>RJWM01032960.1:0-20998 GCA_004363535.1 Dasyprocta punctata | reverse complement strand
AAATCACTGTGAGTTCGAAGCCATCCTAGGCTACATAGTGAGTTCAAGGTCAGTTTGAATGGCATAGTGAGACACTGTCTCAAAAACAAAACAAAATGAACTGTAAAATATTTGCCATTATTTATCATTCTTTTCACAGTTTTCTTTTTCTTTCCTTCTCCCTATGTAATCTCTGCATTAAATTGTTGGCCAGCTGCATTTGAATTTTGAATTCAGCTCCTGCTTTCTGCCTCTTTAAGGCAATAAAAGGAAAATTCTTGTTCCCTTTAAAAGTTTTTGGTACAGTATTTTGCAAATGTGGCCCAAGCTAATCAGTTTCCCCTTCTGGACAGAATTATGACTCTGTAGCACTTCAGTGTCCTTCATCCTGGTTGAAGACAGAGGGCATCTTATTGCCAGGTACTTGAATGGAAAGATTCCTGAGTGATTATCTCCCTAGACAGACTGATGTGAGCTTTTAGGAAGATTCTAATCAGTCAGTCTTCTGCTTCCATTAGCTCCTGGGCACTGGAATCCAGAAGGAGAGAGCTAGGAGTCTTAATGTTCAAAAGCGCTCCCTTACTCCCTCTGTTTTTGATTTAGTAATATTCACTTTTGTATTATTTAAAACAAAAATCTTCCTTTTTTTAATTCTATATTTTTCTTTTTATTTGATAAAAGATTAAACCAAATTTGATACCTGAATAACAATAGTTATTACACTGTGCATCACTGTCTTCGAAGTAGTTACTCAACACAAGGCCTAAATCAAAAAGAGTCTTATGAAAAAGAAAGACAGATGACACAAACTTTCTTTTTCAATAAATTAAGATAAATTTTTAGAATAAGTGAAACAAATTAGCATATATATTGAAATATTTTTAAAATAGTGGAATATGTAATTTACAGAAGTATTCAAACTTTCCCTACGTTCCTATTTATGTCTCTTCTATTTTGCTCTTTATCTGTATATATATATATATATAGATAGATAGATAGATTTTTTTCTCTTACAAGAGAAACCGTGCAATATTTGAGCTTGTGTGTCTGACTTGTGTCACTTAATATTATGTTCTTGAGTTTCATTCATTTACCTGCGAATGCCTCATTTATCTTTGTAGCAGTGTAATACTTCATTGTATATAAATAACACATTTTCTTTAGCCATTCATCTGTTGATGGACATATATGCTGTTTCCAAAATCTAGCTGTTACAAATTGTGCTGCTATGAACATGGGTGTGCACATGTCCCTGTACTATGATGATTTTAACTTTTGGGAAGACACCTAGGAGGGAGATAGCTGGGTCAAATGGAATTTCTACTTTTAGTTTTTTGAGGAATCTCCACACTAATTTCCATAGTATATGCTAGTTTATATTCCCACCAACAATGTAGATAGAGTTCCTTTTGCCCCATACCCTTGTCAGCATTTATTATTCGATTTTTGAGGATAGTCATTCTTTCCAGGAAAAATGGTATTTCAGTGTACTTTTAGTTTGCATTTCTCAGATGACCAGTGATGAACTTTTTTATGCTACTTGTAATTCTACTGAAAAGTATCTATTCATTTTAGTTACCCATTTTTTTTAATTAGGTCTTTTGTTTCGGGGGGTTTTAATTTGAGTTCTTCATGTATCTTGATGTTAGTCCTATGTTTGTGGAATAACTGGCAAAATTTTTTCCCATTCTGTAGATTATCTCTTCACCCTGTTAGCTGTTTCCTTTGCTATGCAGAAACTTTTTAATTTGATATGACTGCATTTGTTGATTCTTGGTATTATTTCTTATGCTATTGGGGTGCTGTTCAGCAAGTACTTGGCTATGCCTATGTCTTCAAGAATGGTACCTATTTTATCTCCCAGCAGACTGTTTCTGTTTTAATATTTAGATCTTTGATCTATTTTTCATTTTTTTTTAGTACACAGTGAGATGTATGTACACTCAATCTTCTGCTTGCAGATATCCAGTTTTCCCAGCCCCATTTACTAAAGATGCTTTCCTCCGGTGTATATTTTTGGCTCTGTTGTAGTCAGGGATTGTAAGGAAAACAATTATATACTGGACATGTTATTTATAGTATTGTTTTATTATAGTCACCCAAAGAGTTAAATACAAGAAGTACAGGAAATCTGTCCACACATTAAGACCCAAGGAATCCAGCTGAGGGTCTGGATCCCATAGCAATGTCCTGCATGAGTCCAGCTGAAGGCCTAGAGCACATGACAATGCCCTCCAAGAATCCAAGTGGTGGCTTGGAGGCCTTGACAATGACTCATGCAAGTCTGTTTCATGGATCTGTGCTGGGACGGTCCAAAGGTCAGCAGTGGAAGCTAGATAGTCTGTGCCAGCAGGATGAAGGATCTGTGCCAGCAGGCTGAGGGTTCTGCACTGGAGCCAATAGGCAACACTCAAAATAAGGACCAGGGCCATCTCAGTGGCAATGAGGTCCCAAGCTCCTCCAGGGATGAGAACAGCCGAGTTCATATCAGGAAGCCAGCGTGACAAGATTCTCCTGGAGACTGAACTGCATACCCTCTGGATCCACGAAGTGGTAAAGACCAGAGCTCCCCCAAAGTGAATCATAGCCATTCTGAGCGACAAGGTCTCAAGCTCATCTGACAATGAGAACAGCCAAGTTCATTTCAGGAAAGAAGCTCGATAAGCTCCTCCAGAGGAACCCACAGCATCAGGAGAACCAACAGCACCAAACAGCAACACTCTTCCTCTCCAGGTCTCCTTTTTATGCTGGCAACAATTCTCAGGTGGGCCATCTACACTCAGCACCACTCTGACTCAGTTCAGCTGGTGTTTAAGTTGACCATCAGTTTTCAATCCACTATAGGCTCCTTTGTCAAAGATCAAATAGCTGTATGTGCCTGGGGTTGTTTCTGCTTCTTCTGTTTTATTCCATTGATCCAAATGCCTGTTTTTGTGCCAGTACCATGTTGTTTTAATCACTGTAGCTTTAAAGTATAACGTCAAGCCTGAGATTGTGGTGCCACCTGTTTTGTTTGTGCTACCCAGGAATGCTTTTGCTATTCTAGATCTTTTCTAATTCCATGTAAATTTTAGGATTGTTTACACTAACTCTGTGAGACATGCCACTGGTATTTTGATTGGGATTTTATTAAATCTGTATGTCAGTTTTGGAAGTATAGCCATTTTGATTATGTTGGTTCTGCCTATCCAGGAACAGGGAATATTTTTCCATTTTCTAATGTCTTCCTTGATTTTCTTTTTCAGTCTGATGTAATTTTCATTGTAGAGGTCTTTCACTTTCTTAGGTTAATACCTAAGTATTTTTGGATGTTATTCTGAATGGTATTGTTTTCCTAATTTTTTCAGTGAGTTTATTATTAGTGTATAGGGATGCTTTTGCTTTTTGTGTGTTTATTTTATGTCCTGCTACACTGCTGAATTTGTTTATCAATGCTAGGAGTCTTTTGGGTTTTGTAAGTAAAGGCTCATGTCATCTGCAAATAATGATATTTTAACTTCGTCCTTTCCTATACATATCCTTTTTATTTCTTCCTCTTGCCTGATTGCTCTGGCTAATGTTTCAAGGACTAAATCAAAAATGTTCTTTCCTAGAAAAATCTCCCTTTAGAGCAGGGAGGAAAAATCTGGGAATATGTTTACTTTTTTATTAATGTTTAAGAAATTTTCTAGTTTGGATCTTCCTTTACCACTTCCAGAGAGGCATGTATAAATTTCTGAGTCTTTCAGAGACAGCAAGGAGGGAGGCTGCTTGGTATAAATCCAGTTGCTTCTCATCTTTGCTTACAGTGATTTAAGATTTAGCTTTTTCAGGTCTGTTAAATCTGTCATTATTTCCCATCTGTTTTTTTAGTCCCCAAATCTTCTTGTGCTTATCTTCTGTCCCTTTCTTATCACCTTTTCTTTTTGTCTTCACAAAGGATTTGTGCCTTAAAAAAAAAAATCCTTTGCTGTCATTTTATTGGGGTTTCGGAAAGGAGAAAAAGTAAATGTGTATATATGATCCACCATCTTTACCCCCTTGCCCTTTGAGAGTATTATCTGTTTAAAATATGAATGAATACAGTTAAGAAACAGAAAAAAACTTCAAAATAAAAAAGTGAGTTATTCAGTGTGTATCATCTTTTTTTTAATTTTAATTTTTATTTTTTGGTACTGAGCAATCAAACTCATGACCTTGTGCTTGCTAGGCAGGCGCTTATGCCTGCTGAGCTAAATCCCCAGCCCCTGTATCATCTGTCTTGTAACGCACATACAAACTTTTTTCAACACTTACTTTTACTTCTCTCACCCAGGACATCCTAGTTTTGTATACAATGACATATGCAGTTTCCAACTGAGAAAGTTCACTTTTCTTTTATGTGGGATTTTGTAACTGTAATCCTGAAACTGAGATCTACCTAATATAGATAACACCACAGATTTTTCTTTTTCTCAACTCTTCTCTTTCAGTGATTTAAGATTTCTCATTATTTTCCCTGAGTCTTCTCTTTGTGATTAATGTGAAATTAAGGGAAAGTAGTGCTAAATGTGTAGGATTCCCTGATGTTACCAGGTGACATCATCACTTGGTGGTGTCAGCAGGAACACTCAGATGCATGGAAGAATGAGAGTCTCGACACTGGTTTCATGGAATGGACACTAGGTTGTCACATTCATTGTGTCTGGAGTGGTCTTCTCAGCAGATACAGAAGCCATACATTTATTCCAACAATCCTGTTGCTTCTCAGAATACTTCTTATTTTCCATTTGGAGCTTCATTTAGACCTAAGGACACAATTATTTTATTTGATTTAAAGGAGCACTTGATTTGACTACATTGTTTGGTAGATTTAACTATGAATTGCTTCTAAAAATTAACTCATACATGACAAAGATTTATCAACTTTGAAGATAATTTTAAATGGAAGTTCAGCTATTGATACTAAAAATAATTCTGAAATGTTTGTGGCAATTTTAGTCACGTGATATACCAAGAGGATGTAATCTCTCAAGGAGTTTCAGAAGCAATGATCTTTGAAAATGAACCGATGTTTAGCAGGATATCAATTTTGGTGTGATGTTTTAAAAAGCAGTTACGTGATTTTATAACCACCTTACAAGTAGTACCATGATTTCTAGCTGCTAAAGGGAAGCTTTGTGAATGGCAAAGATTATGAATTGTTGTTTAACATTTGTGAAAGAACCAAAATGCCTTCCTGAGAAATATCTCCTAAAAGGCCATTCATACACCTCTGCTTTTATGCATATATCCACATCGCTAATAGAGTTGTGGCACATAGTAGATGTTCAAAAATATGAAATAGGGCCAGGGGTTTAGCTCAGTGGCACAAATGCCTGCCTGGCAAGCACAAAGGTGTGAGTTCAATCCCCAGTACAAAAAAAAAAAAAGTGAAATGAATGATTCTATCCCATCACCTTGGTGCTTTATTCTTGCTACTTTTAAATCTTTGTATTGTAAAAGAGAAAGCCCACAAGACTTCTTACTGAGGATATCGTTAGAATTGACCAGTTGAGTTTCTTGGATTTGAAAGCAATCCATGAGATCCAGATACTTTTATCAGTGGAAGATCTGGAGTGACTCCAGGCATCCAGGCCTTCTAAGATTTGTTCTTTATTTTAAGGTTTTAACATTGGACTTCGATCCTTGAGTTCGTATTCCTTCAGGTTCATCCCAGAGAGGTCCCTGTGAGTGAATCCAAGAAGCACATTCATACCAGAACCAGAGCAAATCATCAAGCCACAGGTCTTCTTAGGTCTGGGCCATTGAAACACCCTTCCTGTTAATCAAGACAGAATGTATAATAAGGACTTATCAATATGGCAAACTGAGGGGCTGGGGATTTAGCTCAGTGGCATAAGTGCCTGCCTGGCAAGCGTGAGGTTGTGAGTTTGATCCCCAGTACCCCCCTGCCAAAAAAAAGGCAAACTGTAGGAGACAATTTGAGTGACTCCCCTTGAATGCAGAACAATTGCTGTGACTTTGATTATATTGATACTTATTTCCATATACTGAAATGTACAGAGCTGACTATGATATTTCCTTCTGTCTTCAATTGGCTCTAAGCATTGCAAATAAGGCTAGCTGAGGTACTGGTATATAATCTTTAAAGCCATCAGTCTCATGTTTCCTCGCATAGTGCTCTCTGTAAAAGATATGAGCACAGCAAAATGATAGAACCAGTCAGCTCCGGGAATGTCAACTGGGTATGAGCCTCGAGATAAAGAGGCTATGAGTCCCCAGGGCACAAAAGTTTACATATCAAAAACTAAAGCAACAGCCTCCAAAAACAATTCAGTTGCTACCTTAATTGAATTATGCAGATTAATTCTTCTCCATGTCCTTCTCCCTACATTTTGCAAAGATGCTTTTCTTATTATCCAGCTAGTCAGCTCAAATTACTCATGTAGTTCCCACTATCCTCACTGTCACCATCCTTGAGCCACTCCCTTCTTCACAAGATAATAATTCTGGGAGAGGCCTTAGATCAGGGCCTTTATCCACATACCCTCATGGCAATTAAATTTAAGACCCCTTGGCTTCCCTTAACTTTGAAAATGTCTTAGTGTCTTTACTATCATCGTAGGTTGCACTGAAGGTGATAAATTAAAATTAACTTGCCAAGATTCCAATAACATCTCAATGGGATTATAAATACAACTTTTTAGATTATAAAAAAAAACGAGATTACAATGCTTAAATTACAATACACAGTATTTGGAATTGCAATAGCAAATGTGTGCTGAGGTGCTGAAGATACAAAGACAGAGAAGGCATATTCTTGCCTAGTAGGAAGAACTACAAAGGAACATGATAAAGAACATCCTAAGGATTCTTTGACCACTTCCTGCCATACTTTTCAGAATATTCTCACAGAAACTTTAGTCTGGCCTTTGAATGTGCCTTCCTGACTTACTAGTTTTTGCCCATCTCACTTGATTCTTTATACTTCCATGAGAATTAGTGTTACGGATTGATACATTGTGTCAACTTGAGAAGTTTAAAAGTTTAACTGAGAGACTGAGCAGGAAGCCAGGATCCTTGTAAATATCCTCATCCTGTGCAAGAGGAGGCCACAGAGATTTTGTGAGTGCTACACCCACCCTGGAAGTGGGTGGTCTGTGTACAATATAAGGGAGGAAAAGAGGCTTGGTCTTCCCTCTCTTTTGCTCTGGCTGCTTTTTTTTTTTTTTTTTTTTTTTTTTTTTTTTTTTTTTTTTTTTTTTTTTTTTTTTTCGGCACTGGGGATTGAACTCACAACCTCGTGTCTGCCAGACAGTCACTTAAGCCATTGAGTCAAATTCCCAGCCCTAGTTTTTTGAGGCAGGGTCGCACTATGTAGCTCAGGCTGGCTTTGCATTGTAGCCCAAGCCAGCCTCGAACTCATAACACTCCTCATACCTCAGCCTCCTGGGTGCTGGGATTAAAGTTGTGTGCCACCATACCCGGCTGAGTGCTCTGGCTGCTTTTGATGGCTGCTGCCTTGAAGTGTTCTCTGGAGCCATGCCACTTGTCTACCTTGGAGCCAGGTGATTATGGATTGAAACCTCCACAAACTGTGAGCTAAATAAACCTTTCCTTCCTTCATTTTGGGTGTTGACTATTTTGTCCCAGCAACAAGGAAAAGTAGCCAAGACAGTTATGTTTATAAAAACATAAAGATGATCCTGTCACTCCCATAAATACTAATTTCCACTATTCCTCAGTGGCAAGATTTTCAATAATTGGCCCCAACCTGCTAGTCTTACTTCCCCCACCCATAGTTCTCTTGCACACATGCTGGTCTTCTGTCAGTCTGACCTTGGACCCTCTAGGCCACACATGATGTTGGCTTTTGTGCCTCTCTCCTCTCTGGCATGGGACCATCTTCACTGGGTCACCCCATGCTGCATGGTCTCCAGCTCAGTCCCCTTCCCTCTGAAGCCTGTCTGGACTCCAGCAAGCTGCTGAGAGCTGCTTTCTCTGATCCAGAATGAGTGTCTGCCCCACCCCCCAGACTGTGAACTTGTGAGGGGTTGAAGTGGATCTTATTTGTTTTTGTGTCCTGTAGTATGGAGTCTGGCCCACAGTGTGTGAACTTTGTGTCCTGAAGGAGGGACAGTTAGTCAGGAATGCACTGGATTATGAATAGAAAAGAAAGAAACATTTTATTGACTTAAGCCAGACTTTCTCAACCTTATTATTATTGACATTTTGGACAAGGAAATTGTTTATTTGTAGGATACTGTTCTATGCCTTTTAAAATATTTAGCAGCCCCTTAACTGGTTTCTACCTGTTATGTAGCAATATCAGCAGTTGTGACAATCAGAAATATCTCCATGGAGCTGATGCAGTTTTGTAGGAGAGCACTTACATAATATGTGTGAGAACCTGGGTCCAATTTCCAGCTCAGAGAAAAGAAAATGTATTGTCAAATGTTTCTATGGGGACAAAATTGCCCAATTTGAGAACCACTGGCAAGTGAATTTGTCTGCTTGCTTATTGTCAATTGAAATAGAAGTTTAGAGTTAAGGTACTTCTAACATTAGTTCAGCTGCTCAGTGAAGTCATTAGGGACCTGGACACCTTTTGACTTTAGTCTTTTGTACTATCTTTAGTATTATATGCATTGACTTATAGTCTTGTGGTCAGAAGATGGCTGCTGTCTCTCCAGCCATCATGTCTACTTTTAAGGCAGGAAGAAAGGGGGCAGGATGAATGGCTAAGTCAGCCACATCTGTACTACTTCTTTTAGTACTGGAAATCAAACTCAGGGGCTCACATTTGCCAGACAGGCTCTGTGCCACTGAGCTATATCCCTGGCCCTGTAGTACTTTTATCAGGAAAGAAAACATTTTCCCTGAAGTTATTTTATATGTAACTCATTTGTCCCACCTTGATCACATAACCACTTCTTGCTGTGGGGAGAGGTTTAGCATAAGCCAAGGACAGGTCTGGGGTTCATATATTGTCACTTGAAGAAGAACTGGTATTCAGTTCACCAGGAGAAGTGAAAATGAAAGTCATATATTACTCAGCAGAATGAGGGAGGGACTGGATGAATAGGGGCTGAATGGATAAATAATTGATGTTCCTCCCACCCCATTAATTCCTTACTCCTTTCTCCCTTTCTGTTTCTTGGGCATACAACCTGAGCATTAGCAAGCACAGAATGCCTGAGAAGAAGTGGGTGAGAGCCTGGGAGTCCTCCGTTGTAGTCAGGATTTGCAAGGGAATAGATTTAATAGAGGGCACATAGTTTATAGGATTATTTTATAATATTCATCCAAGAAGTCAAATGCGGAAGAGTGCAAGAGATCTCTCCACGTGCTAGAGACCCAAAGAATCCAGCTGAAGGCTTGGATCCCATGGCAATGGCCTGCCTGAGTCCAGCTGGAGGCCTAAAGCCCATACAAGTCTGTATCAAGGATCTGCACTGGGAAAGCCCAAAGGTCAGTGGTGGAAGCTAGAAAGACTGTGCCAGTGTGATGAAGGATCTGTGCCACCAGGCTGAGAGATTTGTACTCTAGCCAGGTAGAAATGTTCAAGGTAAGAACCAGAGCTCCCCCAAAGAGAACTACAGCCGTCCTCAGAAATAGCGAAGACCTGAGCTCCTCTGACAATGAGAACAGCTGAGTTCATATCAGGAAAACCAGAGTGACAAGCTTCTCCAGCAACCGTCTTCCGTCTTCTCTGGTTCTCCTTTTATGCTGTTGTCAGTAATCCTTAGATGGGCATTCCACACTCAGAACCACACTGACTCAATTCAGCTGGGTATTACCAGTTGACTATTAGTTAATCCACCACAATCTACCCCAGTCAACTTGATAGCCAGACATAATTCCTTAAGCCATAGCTCCTGGCAGATTTGTGAAATGTTAACATTCCTTGATCTATTGAGACTTACATTAATATAGTAATTACATATACACAATTTCTACACCAAAAGCAAATATTCAAAATGTTCTCAAAATTCAAGGTTAAAGCCACAATAATTTGACTAAATAATCTGTTTACAAACATGTATCTAAGAACTACATTAAAATCATATTAAGAGAGCTATTACAATTACAATCCTTGCTTCTCATTAACTTTTAACAACAGGGCATGGCAACACTGGGAAGCATCCAAAGGGATCTCCTGCATTTCAAATACACTCTTCCCTTCTGGTGAAAGGCTTCAGGTCATTTTTTCATTGTCCTGTTCCTTTCCATGAACCATGTTCTCCTCTATTTCATTCTTGCAACCCACAGCTCCACTGGAGTCTTCCCTCTGTTCAAATGCTTCAAATCACCCTGCTGGCTCTTCACTCTTAATTTCAAACATAGATCCAGCCAAAAGCTCTCAAAAGTAACAATACCACCATCACAATAGTAGACTGCATTGAAATTTTTTTTACCACCCAGGCAATATCTCTAAATACAAAATGCAGACCAACTTCCTGTCAAAGCACAGTGTATATCACCTGGGCTCTAGCAACTAATGCAGTCCTTCTCAATAGATGCTTCCTGAGCCTCATCCTAACAGGCAGCATTTTATCAGTACTCTGATTTTCCAAGCTCTGACCATACTTTCCCATATAGTTTACAATGTATAGGGATGGCCTCTTTGGTTAGTCTCTCAAAACCTTTCCAAATTAATTCTCAAGGATCTTAAACTACATGGCCAGGCAACATCACAGCAATGACCCCACTCCTGGTACCAAATTTCTTCTTGGTTACTTTTCTCATTGCTGAGACAAAATATCTGACAGTCAAAGTTAAAAGGAGAAAAGTTTATTCAGTTCACAGTCTGTAGAGGTTTTAGTCCACAATTGGCTGGCTCCACAGCAGGGTAGCACATGACAGAGGGACAATAGTTTATAATGGCAGAATACAGCAAAAGCAACAAGCAAGAGGGCAAGAAAAGCCTCTTTTTGTCCCTTATATTGTATCCAGTCTATGGGGGTTGTCTTGGTTACTTTTTACTCGTTGCTGAGACAAAACACCTGACACACAAAATTAGGGAAGGAAAGGTTTATTTAGCTTACAGTTTTTGGAGGTTTCAGTCCACAATCAGCTGGCTCCAAGGCAGGGTGGCATGGCACAGGAACAACACTTCAAGGCAGCAACTGAACAAAAGCAGCCAAAGTAAAAAGAGCAAGAGCAAGCCTCTTCTCCTCCTTTATATAGTACACAGGACACCCCCCCACCCAAGGTGGGTGTAGCATTCACAAACATCCTTGCCTTCCTTTGCACAGGATGAGGATGTTTACCAAGTAAGACCCCTGGCTCCCTGCTAAGACTCTCAGCTAAACTTTTGACCTTCTCAAATTGACACAATGGCCAGGTAACTGCTTATGTTCTACACCCCAGGATGTAGTGCTGCTGCCTTACTTAATTAAACTGCTACACTTCTCAAGTTGACACAATGTATAAACTCTAACATCCTTAATTCCAGCATCCTTAATCCCAGCATTGCACTGCTGATCAATCATGCACTCTAGATTCAGCCACTTCTGAAAAAGTCCTATCTAAAACTGCATGAGGCTTTGGAGGGGGGTACATCTAGACACAAACCATAATATCTTCTAATTCCAAGGCCATGAGAAAGGCTTGTTCACAGTCTTAAAGCTAGGACACTTTCCATTCCTTCTTGCAAAGGAAACTTAAATCCCCAAGTTATCACTGTGAAAGTCTGTGAGTATAGAGCTCCTGGCATTCTCTGAGGTTAGTGCCAGCTCCTACACAAGCATTAGGAGAAAAATCAGCACTGAAGAATCTAGACACTTTGAGAAAGACTGAATCCAACTTTAATTTTTGATGAATGAAAATCCATTTCTTCTGCTCCTGAAAATTCTCTTTTCTCTGGGAAGTCAGCAGTGAATATGAATAAGTCAACACAAATCCTCCAGATGTCCTTGGAGTTCTTCTCTTTTACCTGTGCCTACATAGATGGGAGTCAGATATAAATAGACTTATGTGCCATTCTAGGAAGCCAGGCATCTGTGGTAAGTTGAACAGAACCCTCAGTTCCCTGGGTATTGATTTATATGGTGGTGCTGGACCTGCAAAGGGTTAGAACTTAGGGAGGATGACTTGTACATGAAAGGGACTTGTGTGAATCATCCACATTTATCTTCTAGGGGTAGTAATTGCATTGTGGAATGCTCTTGGGTGAGGCATGTTGTGATTTACATTTAAAATGTCCCCCAGGGCCAGGGATATAGTTCAATGGTACAGCACCTGTCTGGCAAGCATAAGACCCCAAGTTTGATTCCTGGTACCCAAAAAATTAAATAATAATAACAAAATGTCCCCCAAAAGTCTCACCTGTGGAAGTGAGGCCTGGTTGAAAGAGATGGGTCACTTGGGGGTGTGACCTGAGAGGCTGTATTTTCATCTGGCTCCTCCCTCTCTATCTCCTGGTCACCGTGAAATAAGCAGTTTTCTTTCACCAGTCCCTTTTCATCATGTTGCTTCTATCTTGAAACTAGCCAACCATATACTGAGCCCACTGACACTGTGAGCCAAAGTAAACCTTTTCTCCTTCTTGTGGGTGTTCAGTATTTTGTCCCATTGACAGGAAAGTGACCAATACAGGCCAAGTCTCTAACAACTGCTGTCTTTGCAGTTTGAACTTCCTGTCTGTATTCCTTTGCTTAGTTGAGAAAGTGGTTATTCACTTTTCCCAGTTGTGTAACATGTGTGCTGATGCCTTTTAGGTCATTTATATATTGGAATAGCAGGGAGTTGATGTAGTAGCACATGCATATATTGCCAGCTACTTAGGCAACTGAGGCAGGAGGATCCTGTTATGGCTTATATTTAAATGTCCCCCTAAACTCTCATGTGGTAATAAGTGTGACTTTTTCAGAGGTGGGTAGATCTAGAATGTGTGACATGAATTGATTCATGGTGTGATGCTAGGATTAAGGGCACTAGGATTAAGGATTTGGGTGCTACCTGCACAAAGGGTGGGTAGCCTGGATAAGATATAAGGGACAGAAAGAGGCTTGTCCTGTGTAGAAGACCAAGTGGACGGTTATCCTTGAATGCAGAACTATTACTTCCACATTATTCAAATTGGGCCCTTTCTCCATGTACTGATATGCACAGAGCTGGCTATGCTATTTCCTTCTCCCTGCAGTTGGTTCTAAGTGATGCAAATAAGGCTAGCTAAGGCACTGTTAGGTAACCTTCAAGGCCAACTTACAATTTTCTATTTCCTTGCATTGTGTTCCCTATAGAATAGTGGAACACAGCAGGATGGCAGAGCCAGTTAGCTCCAGGAATGTCAATTGAGTGTGAGCCTTGTATCTTTCTCCTTGCATGTTGCAGAGGTGCCAGCTCAGCTCACTTTGCTCACATAATTTCTACCATCCTCACTGTCAATCATCCTTGAACCTTCTTCACAAGATAATAAATTCTGGGAGAGGCCTTGGATCAAGACCTTTTGTCTATATATTCTCACTTGGATCAGACTTAGGACCCCTTGGCTGCTCGTAACTTGGAATATGTCTTAGTGTCTTTACTCTCACCATTGAAGGTGATAGATTGGAATTAACTTGCCAGGATTCCAATGATGCTTTGATAGAATTACAAATATAACTTTCTGGATTGTGAGGAGGACTGGAAAAGGGACTATAATATTTGGATTACAATATACAATATTCAGATTACAATATTCAATATTTGGATTACAATAGTCCTGGATTGCCTTTCTGGCTTGCTGCTTCACCTGTTTTTGCTGTCTTCTGCTGCTATGAACTGTTTCTTATCTGTGATGTCCCTCTGCTCTGCCACCCTGCCTTGGAGCTTGTCTACTGTGGACTGAAATCTCTACAAACTGTGAGCCAAAATAAATCTTTCCTCCTTTAACTTTGAGTATCAGGCGTTTTGATCCAGTAATAAGAGAAGTATCTAAGACGGATCCTAAATTCAAGTTCAGCTTGGCCAACTTAGCAAGATTCTATTTTAAAAAAAAGTGTAAAGCAGCATGGAGGTGAGATCATGGATGACTTGTTTTCTCCCTTAACATCTCCATTACCAGTGTTATAATGAAAACACAAAGACACCATTTAAAAGTGCTTTGTACAATATCATTGAAAGACTGTAAGAGATGAGCTGATTCAACTTGCTCACTGACAGATGAAGAGTCAGAGACCAAAGATGTGCCCCATCTCTAGGAGTCTGTAGTAACCATCCAGGTTACTCTACCCATTCAGGGAGTAGCATGGGTTCAAATTGGCTTTGCCAGGCTAGTGCATCTTCCCTAATTGCCTTAGAATATGGACCATTCAGAAACCCAACATGAATTCTTTTAGGGCTCTGCCTTTTTCTCATGGAGCCCACTCTGCTGACAATTGCCTTTCATGGACTCAGTTATACTATTATCAGAAAAAAATTATCTCTGTCATTGACAACCTGAAAATTTAGCCAGATATTTATAGTAGTGATTTGGGAAATAGATACAAAAGGTAGTATCAATCATGCTGTTCTCCAAATACTGAGTGGTGGTAGTAGTAATAAATCCAGGCCATCTTCCCAGATTTCCTTAATATTCTGCCTTATGAGCAGCTTCAAGAACTATTTCAGTCATAGAGAAGAAGCCAGTTATAAATAGAAGCATAGGGAGCAAGTGCCAAGCTATGGAAACAACAGAACAAGAAATACCTAAGGGAAATGAGGAAAAGTGTTATGAAGGCAGCAGACAATGGGAAGTCCACAGAGAAAGCTCAAGTACACTTGGGTTGACTGCCCAGCTCACTTGACGCCAGTCAGTGACTGAGTAGAAACTCTGTGTCCTTGCCTGGGGATTCCTTAGTACAGACTTCAGTGGGGCTAACTTAAGTAGTGATAAGAACAAATCAGCAAAAAGAAAAATAAATGAGATAATGATGAACAAAAAGGAGCAAAGCAGGAAGAGGAGACAGGAGAAGGCAAGGAAGGCTTCGGGAACAGGGAAGACAAACACAGACCACTGAACAGACAGCCCGTAACCCTCCAGACTGGACTATAGACCAGACTCCTCAGCCCAGGCACTTTTTCTTCAGATCCCAGATGTGACCTTGCAAATCTTCCCAATGCAGCGCTCCAGGGAATTGCTGCCCCATCCGTCAGCCAACCTCTGACCCTGCTATAGCATGTCCTAGGGACTTAGCAGTAAATATATCTGCCCAGTCCTGGGTGCAGTGGTTTAGGGATGACTCAGAGAAAGATGAGCCACTGCCTTTGCTCACACACATGGCGGGGCGCGGGGGGAGAGCAAATCTATTTTTGCCAAAGATAGCAGGCTTCATGCAAAGGTTTCACGTATGTGATCTCACTTGACGCTGGCCATAGCCCCTTGTGTGGATCATGTTACTTGGGATTTACAAATGAGGAGCCTGCTCAAAGTCACACAGATAGAAAGTGGTGAAGTCAGAATGTGAAATGAGAGTCTATCTAATATCAAAGCCCATCCTCAAAATACATGAGACAGTTGAACATATCTGAATATTCATTGTGAAAGCAATTTGTAGAACCCAGTGAGACAAAAAAGTCCATTAATAAATTTCCTATGTGTAAAATAGGATAATCAGTTTGAAGTTTAGCTTTCTATTATGAGCTAATTTGTGAGTAAACTCAGCCTTAATTTCTAATTCCCAATGTGTGGTGGTTTTATCCCCTACCCCTACCCCGGCCACTCATTTGAGCTTATAGGGCAGCATCAGCATCAGAAGCATTTATTAAGTGACTATTGTGTACAGAGTGCTTTAGTGAGTGAAATTTTATCAGAAAGAATTCACTATCTCAGGACTTTCACAATCCAATAGCTGAGATCAATGTGACTTCTTATTCTAAGGTCCAGATTCAAGAGTTTTCCTAAGGATACAATGAATTCTGTCTCTTTCTCTTTCTTTCTCTTTCTTTCTTTCTTTCTTTCTTTCTTTCTTTCTTTCTTTCTTTCTTTCTTTTTTTCTTTCTTTCTTGCAGCAGATGGTGGCCAGCTGTTCGTTTTCTTTACTCAAGACCAAACATGAAGGGAAAAAATTAAAATAAAAGGGCTTATGGTAAATATAGGAACTTAATAAACTAAATCTGGAATTTAGACACACAAAGGGAAATGGGCAATTGAGGATAATTGTCAAATTATCTAAGCCAAAATAGCTCTGCTATTTTCATTATCTACATAAGAGAAAAATGATTTATATTGATTGAATTGTTCAGGTAATTGTCCGCTACTTTGGGTTTTGTCTGGGTGGTCACTGACATATGTCGCGAATCCCTCACTAGCAACATAAAGCAGGAAAAGGGTTAATTAAAATTCTTTGCCTCATCAAGTTCAAATGATAGTGATCATTTTAGTAGATCTATGATTCTCTGTCCAGGATTTAGGTCTATTGTCATTAATAACAATTTTTATATAATGTTTGAAATTAATTTTTTGCCCTGTATGTTTTTATTTTTCATTTTGAAATTATTTTGACTACAAAAACAATATATAATACATTTCTTCTAAAAGTATTATTACATATGCCTAAGAACTTATTCCCCTAATTCCATTTTCCAGCATTTGTCCAACCATTTCTTTTTTCTAAAGTGGCCAATATTATTCCTTTGATAGTTTCAGCGCACACACACACACACACACACACACAGGAACAGGAGAGGGGAAGAAACCAAACCCTCCATTTCAACCTAACTTGAATCACACTTTTCCTACCATTTGGCAGCTTGCTTTCCTATTTAGTAATATGCATTAGATGTAATTCCATTAGCGCTTACACATTCCTTCCAACCCCTCACTGAAATCCATGACATTTATTTAGTTATTCCTCCACTGATGAATACCGAAATTGTTTCCAATTGTTTGCCAGCAATGCTCAATAAACAATCCTAAATATTAAACATGTGTGAATATTTCTTTAGGGTGGATTCTGAGCAACTGACCTTTTGCAAGAAACAAGGATGTGCTCCAGAAACCCTACAAGCCATTTTTGTCTAACAAAGAGTAAAGATGATGGGGAGACAGTAGAGCCAGTTTACTTATTTAGAGCGATTGTCCCTGGAGGCAGACCACTTCACTTCCGGGATTCTGCCTTTCTGTCTCTCTCTCTCAGTGGTTTTACAACTTTCTTAACAATCAGAGTGTCCTAGAAGGTTTGTTCCAATGCAGATTCCTGGGCACCACCCCCAGAATTCCTGATTCAATGGGTATATTTTAGAGAAAAGGAGAGAGGGGAAGGAGGAGGGAAGGAAAGGGGGAGGAGGAGAGGAAGAGGGAGAAGGAGAGAGAAGAGAAGAAAGAGAGAGACGGACAGGACAGAGAGACAGAGAAGAGAGTTTGCGTTTTTAACAGGTGCTGCTGCTCCTGCCAGGAGCTACACTGAGAGAGAGTCACTGTTCTAGTGGGCACTGAGGATGACTGCTTGTGAAACAGATCATAGTTGAGCTTCTAAGATCCCTAATAGACCACTGAGGGACGTTTTAGGAGTCTGCCAATTTATGAGTCAAAAATAAAATAGTAACTCAAGATTTGTCCCAGTAACACTATTGGACAATGGTAAGCATCAGTCTATAAACCACAGATGCAATTTCTTGAGCCAAGGAAGAAGTCAACATAGCATCTTCATTAGGAATCTCAGAGGGTCATCCAACTACCTAGCTAAAGTCCCTAGAAATTCTTGGTCTTTTTTGGCAACATTTTTGACATTGTCAGTTACAGTCCTGCACCTGGGTTTGTCTCTACTTGGTAACAATTATCATTTTCCTCTAAGTCCAAGGTTCTCAAACTATAGATCAATCACCATAGGAACTTATTAAAACGTAGATTCCTGTGTCTGGTCCCAGAGATTATGATTCTATGTTAGAAAAATCTAAGGTATGGCTCAGGAGTCCATGTGTTTTATGAATCCTCCAGGTGATTCTGATGCAGGTGGACTGCACGTGACTATTTATAGGACCCTGCTGTCTTTTTGTTTCTAAGCTCAATGCCTCCACCCCCAGAAGTAGCTCTTCATGGGATATGACTTGAATTTCCTTACTGTGCTGGTTATTTAAGGTTGCTGGCCCAAATACCCCAAAATGTACTCACTGACTCCCCTACCCTGATTTAATATTCTTCATAGCACTTGTTCCAATCCTAAAATAATGTCTTTATATTTTTATTTAATGTTTATTTCCCTTACTGTGTATAACCTTCCCAAGGGTAGGGAACTCATTCTACATTGCTCATTCATGCCATTTAGCACTTCTACTGGTGCCAGGCAAATCAGTGCATCCTGCATTGTATGAGTTAGCTTTTTCAGAAAAACTCATATCTTGAAGTAGGAAGCCAGAGAAAGACTCAGGCTTTTGTGACAACTGGCTCTCACGAGAACTCACTGCACTGTGACTCATTTTCCTTCCCAGGGCAATGCTCCCCCTGTGACCTAAAGACTTCCTGCTAAACTCTACCTCTTAAAGATTCCAGTACCTTCCCAAACTGCCACCCTGGGAACCAACTCTCCAATACACAAACCTATAGAGGAACCACCACAACATTTAAGCCCTAGCATACATAAAGTTTTATTTAATGCACAAATGAATGGAGATGAAAAGTCAAATTGATAGAAAGTAGCCAACATAGCCGGGCATGGTGGCGCATGCCTTTAATCCCAGCACTCGGGAGGCTGAGGTAGGAGGAGCGTTGTGAGTTCGAAGCCAGCTTGGGCTACAACGTGAGCGCAAGGCCGGCCTGAGCTACATAGTGCGACCCTGCCTCAAAAAACTAGGGCTGGAAGTTTGGCTCAATGGCTTAAGTGCCTGTCTGGCAGGTGCAAGGTTATGAGTTCAATCCCCAGTGCTGCAAAAAAGAAAAAAAAAAAAAAAAAAAAAAAAAAAAAAAAAAAAGTAGCCAACAGGGAAAATGTGGCTATGCCCAAGTTCTAAAACTATCCAGAGTGAACAATCTATCCTGAAGGGAAGTTACTTAATGTTTCAATCTAGGTAATAAGCCATGGGGAAAAAGATCTATTAATTTAGAGTTGTACAAATCTCCATTTAGAGGTGCAGATGTTTTGTGTGCCTTTGAGTGCAAAACTCAGATTGGAGGGATTCGTCAAAGTAGAACTCAGAATCAGGGATATAACTCAGCAGCATAGCCCTTGCTTGTCAAGTGCAAGGTCGTGAGTTTGATTCCTAGTCCCCGCTAAAACAAACAAACAAAAAAACACAAAATAGAGCTCATTCATTATAGGTTAGGATTTCAAAGGCATCTTTAGAAGATATAGATCTTTCCCAAGCTACGTAAAAATGCAGGCACAGAAAGACCAAGATGAGAGATGCAATTTGTAAGTATAAGGAATTAAAAAAATGTAAGCAATCTCCAACACTAATATAATTTTTTATCTCAGATGAGCATTTCTGTCATCTTTCCCTAAGCAATACAGTATAATAATTATTCACTAAAAATTTACATCATTTAAAAGTGATCTAGATACAATTTAAAGTATATGAGAGGATGTGTATAGGCTCTATGTAAATACTACACCTTTTTTTTTTTTTTTTTTTTTTGCAGCACCGGGGATTGAACTCACAACCTCTCACCTGTCAGACAGGTGCTTAAGTCACTGAGCCAAACTCCCAGCCCTGGTTTTTTTTTTGAGGCAGGGTTGCACTGTAGTTCAAGCAGGCCTTGCGCTCACGTTGTAGCCCAATCCGGCCTCGAACTCACAACGCTCCTCCTACCTCAGCCTCCCGAGTGCTGGGATTAAAGGCATGCACCACCATGCCCAGCAATACTACACCATTTTAAGCAAGGAATTTGAGTATTTTTGTATTTTAGTATCCACTGGGGTCTTGGAGCCCATTTCCTTATGGATACTAAGAGACAACCGTACCATCTTACATCTGTTTTGGCAATAATCAGTATGTCTGAGAATTTCTTAGGTTGTCATGAGAGGCCAGAGATATAGCTCAGTGGCACAGTGCCTACCTGGCAAGTGCAAGGTTCCAAGTTCGATTCCTGGTACCAAAAAAAAAAAAATTGTTATGAGTAGAGAGCAGTAGGGACTCACTGATGTGATCTCATCAGAAAAATCTGACTTTCTTAGTGAAGTCCAACATGAACATGTTCTATGAAACATTTTCTTTTCAAAAATTATAAGTAGAGAATTTCTGGCTCAGCAGCATCAGGGCTGCATAAGTGTGAGGGCTTCCTGGCTCCAATTCTGCTGTGGTACTGCATTCAGTCAAATCTTTGTAGGCTAGATATTTGTTCTCTTTTCTTTCTTTTGTTAAAAGACAGTATGCAGAAGATAAAAATCATATCTGAGATACAGAAACAAAAATGAATTTCTTAATTTGTTCACATGGTACAAGGTAACAAGGCAGATGTTACAATCAGCTCAAAGGAAAAGCTTTAAGAAGTAAAGGAATGTTGAGATGAACGGTAATGGAGACAGAACTGATCTTCCATAGAGGGGAAGAAATGGATTAAAATCATCATTTGACTGGATAGCATTTACCTACCATTTATCAGTACCTATCATTTATTTATTATTATTATTATTATTTGTGTGTGTGTGTGTGTGGCACCAGGGATCAAACTCACAACCTCACGCCTGCCAGGTAGGTGCTTAAGTCACTGAGCCAAACTCCCAGCCCTAGTTTTTTGAGACAGGGTCACACTATGTAGCTCAGGCCAGCCTTGTGCTCACTTTTCCATTTCTTACACTAGGGAGACAATACGGTATTTACACGTGTGGGTTTGATTTATCTCGCTTATGAGTATGGTCTCAAGTCGTGACCATTTACTTATAAAAGTCTCAATACAATCTTTCTTAATAGCTGAGTAGTACTCCATTGTACAAAAATACCACATCTTTTTTATCCATTCTTTGATTGATGGGCACTTGGGTTGTTTCCAAGATCTGGCTATTACAAATTGGGTTGCTATAAACATGGGTGCACAGATATCACTGTGGTATGATGTTTTCAATTCTTCTGGGAAAATGCCCAGAAAAGGGATAGCTGGGTTGAATGGGATCTCTAATCCTAACTTCTTGAGGAATCTCCACACTGACTTCCACAGTGG